>JASDQU010028632.1:0-10080 GCA_032191745.1 Picea mariana
AGAGGTAGTATTCTCGTTCAAAACAACGGAGAAATATTATTTCCATTCAAAACCACAAAGAAATATTATTTCCATTCAAAACATAATACTTGTTCATAAAAGATTTAATATAACTTTAAATTTTATGTTTAATATAATTTTAAATTTTATAAAATTTTATTTTAATTTTATATTTTATTTTTTATATAATTAAATATAATTTTAATACAATTAAATCATATAAGTTCAAAAAAAAATTAATCTTAAAAAAATTAAAAAATTGTAAATATATTTAGTTAATTGTAAATATATTTAGTTTTAAGTTAATTAAGTTTTTAATAAATTAATTAAATATAATTTTACAATTTATAATTTTATAATTTGATATTTTTAAAAGTAATTATTATTTTATAATTTTATAATTTGATATTTTTAAAAGTAATTATTATTTGTATATAAAGTTAATCATTTTACAATATAATTATTTTCTAAAATTTCTAAAATAATTCTTTTTTTTTTAATTTTAATTTAATTAGATTAAATAAAATTTTATCATTACAAATTTTAATCCATTTCAAAATAATCATAATAATGTTTTATTTTTTAATTTCAAAAATCAATTAATATGTTATACATTAATATAAATTAATACTTTAATTTAGATTAATGTAATATTAATATATTAATACTTTTGTAATTTATTACTCTTTTATTAATATATTATAGTATTAATTTATATTAATGTAATATTAATATATTAATATTTTTAAGTGGGTCTAATGGTATAGAAGATGTGTTTCCTCTTAAGAGGTTACAGGTTCAAATCGCTAGACGGAGGGCGGTCCCTTGTCCCACAAACAAGGGGATCTCATATACCAATTTGGTGTGTTGGCTTGGTCGTGACGTTAAAAATAGATTATTATTATTATTATTATTATTATTATTATTATTATTATTATTATTAATGTATTATTTTTTTATTAATATATTATTTTAATAATGTATTAATGTATTTTAACTAAGATGAATTGTTATTTCATCATTAAAAAATTGTAAATATATTTAATTTTGAAAAAAACTACAAATTTTTTATATTTTGATTTTTTTTAATAATTGTTAATAAAATAATATGAATACATAAATTGTATTTTCTGTTTTTAAATTTTTCTATTAAATGTGTATTTTTAATGGAATAATAGTAATAAACTATCTTTTTATTTATTTTTATTTTTCTATTCAATGTAATAATAGTGATAAACTATTTTTTAATTTTTTTTTTTTTCTATTCAAAGTAATAATAGTAATAAACACTATTTTAATTGTTTATATATTAAAAAAATTTAGACTTTTTTTAACTATATAATATATAATTAAAAATATAGTTTATATAGTTATAAATGACCATAACACACAATAATAAATACTTATAACAATAATAAATTATCAAAAAAATTCAAGTTGATTTTCTATCAATGTCTTTAGAATTAGTATAAATTGTCATCTTCAACTCATAAAACAAGTTGATTTCCTTTAAATGTTCTTAGGACAAATATGAATTATCATCTTTAATGTATAAATCAAGTAGATTTGTTATCAATGTCATTAGAACAATACAACTCATCATCTACAAAGATCCATATGATTTGTTATCAAATCTCTTATAATAATTATAACTCATTAAACAATTTGTTGTTACAATGTGATGAACATAGTGTTGAGTCTTTCAAATTGACAAACATTGCGTCGAGTTTCACAATTTAATGGACATAACCATATTTTCTTAATTTGATGAACATGACTTGCCATAACCATATTGTCGTGCTGTGACGAACAAAACCATATTGTTGCAATGCCATGAGCATGACTTGTCATAACCACATTATTGCAATGTGATGAACATAACTATATTGTCGCAATGTGACAAACATGAATGGCCATAACCACATTATCACAATGTGACGAACATAACCATATTGTCACAATCTGATGAACATGACTAGCCATAACCATATTGTTGCAATGTGATGAACATCGCCCCATTGTCGAAATAAATATCATGTCATCGCTATGTGATGAACATACGACATTTATTTTTATCACATATCCATTCGACATATGATGAACATACGACATTTTTGTTTATCACATTGCCACTTTTTACTTAAATGACATGTCATTGTAATGTGATGAACATAAACCCCTCGTCGCAATATCACCGTCATTGTCAATATGCGACAAACAATATATTTTCATCGCAATGTGATGAACATAGCCCCATCATTGCAATGTGATGCAAATATCCTATCATCATATTGTGATGAAAATATCTTGTTGTCATAATTTGGCGAACTTACCCCCTCCCTTGCAATGTGACGAACATAACCATATTGTCGCAATGTGACAAACCTAGCCTTATACGTTGAACATATGATGTGACAAACATAACCATATTGTTGCAATGTTACGAACCTAACCTTCTATGTTGAACATACAATGTGACGAACATAACAATATTGTTGCAATGTGACGAACATAAATATGGTTGACCTTGATTGACCATGGTTGACAATGGTTGAACATGGTTGGCCATAACCATATTGGCACAATGTGACGAACACAACAATATTGTCGTGATGTGAAGAACATGAGTGGCCATAAAAATATTTTTCGCAATGTGACGAGCATGTCTTGTCATAACCATATTGTCACAATTTGATGAATATAACCATATTGTCGCAATGTGACGAACATGACTGGCCATAACCATATTATCGCAATGTGACGAACATAACCTCGTCATCACAATGTGATGAAAATAACCATATTGTTGCAATGTGATGAACATAACCTCGTCGTCCTGATGTGATGAACATATCCTCACCGCCCATGACACATATATCCTATCATCATAATGTGAAAAAACAACATATGAACCTAGCCTTATACACTGAACATACGATGTGATGAACATAACCATATTGTTGCAATGTTATGAACCTAGCCTTCTACATTGAACATATGATGTGTCGAACATAAACATATTGTCACAATGTGACGAACATAAATATGGTTGACCTTGATTGACCATGACCATGGTTGACGATTGTTGACAATGGTTGAACATGCTTGGCCATAACCATATTGTCACAATGTGATGAACACAATGATATTGTCGCGATGTGAAGAACATGAGTGACCATAAAAATATTTTTCTCAATGTGACGAGCATGTCTTGTCATAACCATATTGTCACAATTTGATGAATATAACCATATTGTCGCAATGTGACGAACCTGACTAGCCATGACCATATTGTCGCAATGTGACGAACATAACCTCGTCATCACAATGTGATTAAAATAACCATATTGTTGCAATGTGATGAACATAACCTCATCGTCCTAATGTGATGAACATATCCTCACCACCTGTGACACAGAAATCCTATCATCATAATGTGAAAAAACAACATACGAACCCGGCCTTATAAGTTGAACATATGATGTGACGAACATAACCATATTGTCGCAATGTGACAAACATAAATATGGTTGACGTTGATTGACCATGACCATGGTTGACTATGGTTGACCATGGTTGACAATGGTTGAACATGGTTGGCCATATCCATATTGTCACAATGTGACAAACACAACGATATTGACCATGGTCGGTAATGGTTGACTATGGTTGACAATGGTTGGACATAACCATATTGACAATGTGATGATTGAACATGACCATTGTTGAATATGGTTGACCATGGTTGACAATGGTTGAGCATGGTTGGCCATAACCATATTGTCACAATGTGATGAACACAACGATATTCTCGCGATGTGAAGAACATTAGTCGCCATAACAATATTTTTCTCAATGTGACAAGCATGTATTGTCATAACCATATTGCCACAATTAGACAAATATAACCATATTGTCGTAATGTGACGAACATGACTAGCCATAACCATATTGTGACAGTGTGACGAACATAACCTCGTCATCACAATGTGATGAAAATGACCATATTGTTGCAATGTGATGAACAAAACCTCGTCGTCCTAATGTGATGAACATATCCTCACATCTGTGACACAAATATCTTATCGTCATAATGTGAAAAACAATGTCCTATCATCACTCTGTGATGAACATCACCCCATTGTCGAAATAAATATCCTATCATCGCTATGTGATGAACATATGACATTTATTTTCATCACATGTCCATTCGACATATGATGAACATACGACATTTATGTTCATGACATTGCCACTTTTTACTTAAATGACATGTCATTGCAATGTGATGAACACGTCGCAATATCCCCTTCATTGTCAATATGTGACAAACAATATATTGTCATCGCAATGTGATGAACGTAGCCCCATCATTGCAATCTGATGCAAATATCCTCTCATCATATTGTGATGCAAATATCTTGTCGTCGTAATCTGGTGAACTTATCCCCTCCCTTGCAATGTCACAAAAATAAGCATATTGTCACGATATAATGAACATAGCATCACCATCCCAATTTCATCAAAATGGCTTCATCGTCGCAATGTTACATGAATATCATGTTGTCATAATGTGAAAAACACTTCCAAATTTCACTATTTGAATGCCATCTGTAGTCTTGATCAACTATGGTAATGGCCAGCCATGGTCACCTATGGATAACAACTGTCCAACTTGGTTAACCATTGTCAACCATAGTCAACCATAGTCAACCATGGTCATGGTCAACCAAGGTCAACAATAGTGAAGGTCATCCATAGTGAACCTCAATCATAGTGAAGGTCTACGAAAGTTAACAATAGTTAAGGTTTATGGAAGTTAACCATGGCCATGGTCAACCATAATTAACCATGTCAACCATAATGAACCTTTCCTTCCCAAAGTTGACAAATTTCTACGATGAACATACAACATTTATGTTCATCACATTGTCAATATTTACTTAAATGACCTATCATTGCAATGTGATGAACCGAAAACCCTTGTCCCAATATCCCCATCATCATCAATATGTGACAAAAAATATACTGTCATCGCAATGTGATGAACATAGCCTCGTCATTAGAATGTGATGCAAATATCATGTCATCATGTTGTGATGCAAATATCTTGTTGTTACAATCTAATGAACATAGCCTCATCATCACAATGTCATCAACACAGCTTCATTGTCACAATGTTACGTGAATATCATGTCATCATAATGTGACAAACACTTCCAAATTTCACTATCTCAATGTCATCCATAGTCTTAGTCAATTATGGTCATGACTAAACATGATCGTTTATGGACAACCACTGTCAAACATAGTTATCCATTGTCAACCATGGTCAACCAGAGTCAACTATGGTCATGGTCAACCAAGTTCAACCATAAGGAAGTTCATCCATAGTAAACATCAACCATAGTGAAGGTCTACAGAAGTTAACCACGATGAAGGTCTAGGGAAGTTAAACATGGTCATGGTCAACTACAATTAACCATGTCAACCATAGTGAACCTTTCCTTCCCAAAGTCAACAAAGTTCTACCAAATTTATCCATGATCATAGCCAACCATACTAAAGCATGGTCATTGTAAATTACTGTATTAATGTATTATTACATTAATAATGTATTACTAATGTATTAATGTATTATTACTTTAATAATGTATTACTAAAATATTGATACTTTTTTAATGTATCATTTTTTTAATATCAATATTTATGTTTTATTATAAATATTAATATTAATATTTTAGTGTATTAATAATATTAATAAATACATTATTAATAATGTATTTAATGTATAAACTAATTCATGTATTAGTGTATAAATTAATTAATACATAATGTTACTTAACAATATTAATAATAATAAATTCATTATTAATAATGTATTTAATGTATAAACTAATTAATGTATAAATTGATAAATACTTTACATTATAAGTTACATTATTAATGTATTAATTAATTAATAATTTAATTATTTATTATTAATGTATTCATACTTTAATGATGTATTTATTAAGATATTAATATTTTAACAATGTATTGATACTTTTTTAATGTATTACTTATATAATATTAATATTTTAATATCAATTTTATGTTTTGATATAAATATAAATATTTATATCTTAGTGATTAAGAATATTAATAAATACATTATTAATATTATATTTAATGTATAAATTAATTAATATATTTTATACATTACATTATTCCTATATCATTCAATTAATAAGCTACTTTATATATTAATGTATACTAATATTTTAATTTATACATTACATTAATACAATACATCAATGTATCATTACATTATTAATATTTTATTTTATTACTCTATTAATATTTTTGTAATGTATTAATTAATAATGTATAAATTTATTTATTAATTAATACATTACACTATTAATATATCAATCAACTACATTATACATTAATGTAACTTCATACTTTAATTCATAAATTATATTTATACATTATCAATATCTATTGCGTTAATGCAATACATTACATTAATAGATTTCATTAATTTATATATATATATTAGTATAATATTAATGTTATAATTAATTAAAACATTAATTATGTATTAATATATTAATGGTGGTCGAGAAGGCATGTCTGCAGTCAACTAACAACAATCACATTAAGTAAAAAGTGGAAAATGGCGTCTTTGGATTTAGTTGTCCACCATTAATTATATAATATAAGGCCATTTCTGGATTTAGTTGTCCACCATTCGATTAGGTTGTTGAAGAGCCAACTCGACCCAGCCCAGCCGCCTATTATATATATATATATTTGAAAAATTCATTCTCAAATAAATTGAACGCGGTTATTTCGAGCAGAAAAATGTCACAAAACCATAGTATTTTAATTTTATAATGAAAAGCTAAAATTTCAATGCCTTTATATTAAAAACTTAAAATATTATAATATTGAACAAAAACTTAAAATATTATAATATTGAACAGACCGCAGTAATGCATCTCACAAGTCCCAATCATGTGAAAAGCAACTTCCCCATGCTTAAATAGTGTAGCTTCTGCTACATTTTATATATCTAGATTAATAATAAGAGGATCATAGATAATGATAGTCTTAAATTTAGAGTTATGTAAAACTCATTGTTAGTTGTTGGTCCAAGGTTATCTATGAAATTGTATTTCCATTAAGTTGGATTTGTTTAAAAAAATCAAATTCAAAGACTATGTAAAAAATAATTAACAAAGAAAATCCATAATTATCTTATGCTTTGAAACAAAGTCTTTGAATATAGACTCATAAGTCAGAAAATCAAATTAACAAAAACATACATAAGTCAGATAATCAAATTAACAAAAACATACATAAGTCAGATAATCAAATTAACAAAAAAACCCATTAAGTTGGATTTACTTAACAACATCAAATTCAAAGACTATGTAAAAAATCAAATTAACAAAGAAAATCCATAATTATCTTGGTGCTTTGAAACAAAGTCTTTGAATATACACTCACAAGTCAGAAAATCAAATTAACAAAAACATACATATGTAGAGGAAAGGTCAGATAATCAAATTAACAAAAAAAAACCACCATTTGCAGAGAGGAAGTAGTTATAAAAGTGATTGATAGCTTAAATTTCTTAGCGAAACTCTCCCATCCATAAATCCTCAAAGTCTGTGAACTTCCTCTCACAACATCCAACATCTTAAATGTAACCGCAGTGCTTAGGGTTGGGTTTTTTTAAAAAAATCTCATCCATATCCAACTATAGTGACAAACTGCCATGCTAATCCAAGTATTGTCAAATTAACCCCAATTGTGACTTGAAACACAAAATCTTAATTAAAACATGAACACGTTTCACTCCTATGCAAACCAAAATGAAATGTTTTCCCAATATAAGAGCATCATATGCGGTCTTGATGCAGGAGCATCGCCCATGTCAAGTGAGCCAGCGCAAAAGCGGGAGACAGCTGGACAAGCCAGCGTGATTTCTTTTTGAAAGCACCTTGAAACTGTTGCGCAAAAAATTAATGTGTTGATTTGATGAAGCGCACTTTGTATATTGTAATGGACCTTGAGCGGATAGCTCACGTCCTTAGGTAGATGAGGCATTTAATAGATTTAATGCAGATAGGTAGGAATTTAATTCTGGATTTGATAGCTTTTAGAGCTCGAGAGGGAAATGGGATATAGACACGCTCCTTTGTACATTGTAACATTATTCGAGAGCAAGAAGAAGAGAAGAGCATGCAGCGAACTGTTCGAAGAACCCCCATGTACAGATATTGAATTAATAGAAAAGCTTTGATTCAATTCCATGGCTGTGTTATTCTCTATGTATTGTTGATATTATGCTTATGAATGTTTGCTTCTTTTCATACATTTGCTTTTATATGCTTTGTATGTGATTTCATGGTTGAAGTGAAGTCTATGAGAACAAGGAGTTAGTTTCAATTATTTCTCTATCTTGAACTAGAGAATTCCTGCAAGGAGTGCAGTCAAATCATCTACAAAGAGTGCGTTGACAGAAGGGTTCAGATAGAGGAAACTTTTGTTCTAGGTTCTCAGAACTGCAGATTTAGCACCGGAGCCATGCAAGGCATGCGCAGGCTAGAAGAAGTCTCATAGTTGCGATCCTGAGCAGAGGAAGTGAAAGACTGCTATTGTAGGTGTGCGCAGAGTCGAGAAGGCTTCAACACTTAGTCGTTGTTGAAGATTTTCCGCAAGGAGTGCGTGCAAGAGTTTCTTCCTGAAAGAATTGAAGTTGTTGAAGCTCAGGAAGGATAGACCTTCAAGTTCGTTGAAGGGTTGAGCCAGAAGTCGTGCGTGAGTAGGTTGCAAGGAAGAGACACGGGTTGATCGACAAGTCTCGTAGAGAGACACATCTTGTCCGATTATTGCGCCAGAAGGAGAGTGGACGGTTGGTACTCTTCGTGGAGAATACAGTGAGTTACCAAGGATCGTGGATCTTGCGGGGGTGCAAGAAGACCACAGTGCAGGAGCGGCAGAAGTTAGAAGCTTGGAAGGGCAGGAACTATCGATCGGGATCACAAGGAACATTGGTCCTATTCGTAGATTGGCATATCGGGAGTTCGTGAGGGGAGACTCCTAATCTGCGCAGTGGAAGCTGCGAGATAGCGAGAGGCAATATTCCAACAAACATGCCAGTAATGTGGGTCATAGTAGGGTGATGTGATAGGTGACACGAGATATCGGGGTTCGGCATCTCGGGTGTCGGAAGTCGACCAAGAATTCATTAGGCCTCGCGAGTAACAAAGTTGTGAGGTAGCGATATATCGAGTATCGGCACTTCGGGCTTTGGGAGTCGAGGTAGGAGTCGTTAGAGTACGCGAGTGGCGAGACCGTGACAGAGAAAAGTCCCGATAGCGTAGTAAGGAAAGTCAGCGATTGACCGACATCTTGGGTCTCGGAGATTCGAGAGTCCAGAATTCAAATTCGAACTCGCGAAGGTGTGAAGTTTCGATACTCCGAGTGCAGAGAAGGGGATCAAACAAGGAAGAATCTATGGGTAGATCTTTCGATAGGAAGATAGAAGAGTATTTACACTCTTCAAGACGAGTGTCCAGAGAAGGTCTGTGAGCGGGCGAGGAGTTATCGGAGGATATAGCTCGTGCTTTGCGTCAGTTGTGGTATCAGAGCGGGAATATATTTTGCTTTCTATAGCAGAAGAGAGTAAATTCACCATGCCATCAAGAAGAGAAAGACAGTCACCAGACCCAGAAGACAGGGAGGTGTGAACAAGGGGTAGACCAGTAGGAAATCCAGAAATGGAGAGGAAAATGAGAGATCTCCGAGCAAGGCTCAAGGAGATGGAGACAACACAAAGACGCGGAGTTGGTGCTGGGGATCTTAGCGATTCCAAAGTTGAAGAGGAAGCTGGACATGAAGAGGAAGTCACAGTAGAAGATGCATCAACCGAGCGGTTGATCAAAGCCATCGCAAGGATGGGTGCGAATGTGAAAATGGACATTCCATTCTATGAGGGAAATCTGGATGCAGAGGAGCTATTAGATTGGATAAGAGCTCTTGACACATAATTCGATTATGAAGATGTGGAAGAAGATAAGAAAG
>JASDQU010028632.1:10130-26720 GCA_032191745.1 Picea mariana
CAGTAGAAGATGCATCAACCGAGCGGTTGATCAAAGCCATCGCAAGGATGGGTGCGAATGTGAAAATGGACATTCCATTCTATGAGGGAAATCTGGATGCAGAGGAGCTATTAGATTGGATAAGAGCTCTTGACACATAATTCGATTATGAAGATGTGGAAGAAGATAAGAAAGTCAAGCATGTAGTTACGCACTTGAAAGAACATGCAACATTGTGGTGGGATGAACTACAAGCTAACAGACGCTGCAAAGGGAAACAAAAGATCAAAAGTTGGAATCGAATGATAGTGAAGATGAAAGAGAAGTTCATCCCAAGAGACTACCAAATCACTCTGTTCAAGCGGATGCAGAACCTGAGACAGAAACTAATACCAGTCAAGGAATATACTGAAGAGTTCTATCAACTGAACATCAGAGCAGGTCATCGGGAGAGCGATGATGAGAAGGTGGTGAGATATCTGAATGGTCTGAGATACGACATTCAGGATGAACTAAGCATGCTAACCATCAGGACGATGGAAGATGCTTACCAATGGGCTCTGAAAGTCGAAGAGAAGCTGAGCCGAAAGAAAGGTCAGCGAGGGCGAGGCAGAAGCCAGCCAAGAGGCAAGGCAGTTGCTCAAGACAAATTCCAAAAGCCCAGGGAGGAGTGGAAAAAACCTCAGGGTAAGGTTGAGAGAGGCGGAACCTCACAGAGGCAGTCGTATGTTGAACAGAGAGGGCAGCAAATTGATCCGCGAGGAGATTATGCTGATGCAAACACTCTTCCTCGTACTAGAGGTCGAGGTAGAGGAAGAGGAGGAGTAATCACATGTTTTACATGTGGGAAGAATGGGCACAAGTCATTCGAGTGTCCAGAGAAAAAGAAGGACATTGGAGAAGCTCACATCACAGAAGCGCAGAGGCGTGATGCTGAGAGCGAAGATGCAAACAACGAAAGATCACTTGGGATGCATAAAGTCCTTTTGACACCTGAGAAAGAGGTGAAAAGCTCAGTGCAAAGGACCAGACTGTTCAGAACAGATTGCACAACCAAGGATAGGAAATGCAAGGTTATTGTGGACAGTGGAAGCACCGACAATCTCGTTTCAACCGAGATGGTGGAAAAATTGGAGCTGGAGACGACTGATCATCCTAGTCCATATAAAGTTTCATGGCTCCAAAAAGGACACCAGGTAACTATTACTAAACAATGCTTGGTTGAATTCAAAATAGGGAGATATAATGATAAGATCTTGTGTGATGTTATTCCCATGGACGTATGT
This sequence comes from Picea mariana, assembly GCA_032191745.1. Classification (NCBI taxonomy): domain Eukaryota; kingdom Viridiplantae; phylum Streptophyta; class Pinopsida; order Pinales; family Pinaceae; genus Picea; species Picea mariana. The sequence continues at coordinate 11,396 of JASDQU010028632.1, forward strand.
CATTTATTGCTAGGCAGACCATGGAAATATGACAGAAATGTGATTCATGATGGGAGAATGAACACATATACCCTGGAGAAAAATGGGAGAACCCATAAGTTGCTTCCGATAAAGGATAAGGAGGTGAAGACAGAAGTAAAAAATACAATACTTCTCATGAGTGGGAAGGAACTCCTTACAGAAATGGAGAAGAATGAAGATCCACAATTATGTGTGGTCAAGAAACCAAGGATTGTTCTGACTAGAACAAGAGTGGACGATTTACTGGTTGAAGTTCAGGAACTACTGGAAGAGTTCGCTGACATCATAGTGGACGAATTACCTCATTCGTTTCCACCAAGGAGAAGTGTGAGTCATCACATAGACCTCATACCAGGAGCAAGTTTTCCAAATAAAGCCGCATACAGGTTGACACCACAGGAAAATGAGGAAGTCAAAAGACAGGTCCAAGATTTGATGGACAAAGGATTGGTTCAGGAGAGCTTGATTCCATGTGTTGTTCCAACAGTACTTAGTCCGAAGAAAGATGGAGGCTGGAGGATGTGTACCGACTCAAGAGCGATCAACAAGATAACCATCAGGTATAGGTTTCCACTGCCGAGAATGGATGATCTGATGGATTGCCTAAGTGGGGAAAATTATTTTTCAAAGATAGATTTGAAAAGTGGATACCACCAAATTCGCATGAGGGAAGGAGATGAGTGGAAGACAGCCTTCAAGACAAACAAAGGACTGTATGAATGGCTAGTCATGCCGTTTGGCTTGACAAATGCGCCAATTACATTCATGAGACTGATGAATGAAGTCCTGCGGGAGTTCATCGGAAAATTTGTCATTGTTTATTTGGATGATATACTGATTTACAGTAAATCAGAGGCTGAACATTTGAAGCATTTGGCCATTGTAATGAGAAAGCTACAGTAGGAAAAGTTGTTGATAAACATGAAGAAGTGTTCATTCATGAAGACAGAGCTCATATATTTGGGTTTTGTTATATCGGCGAATGAATTGAAGATGGATCCAAGTAAAGTGGAGGTAATTAAAAATTGGCCATCACCGAGAAATGTGTTCGAGGTGAGAAGTTTCCATGGTTTAGCTAGTTTCTACAGAAAGTTCATCAGGAATTTCAGTGGAATTAGCGCAGCGATGATGGACACAGTGAAGAAGCGGCATAAGACTTTTCATTGGACAGCTGAGGCTGAGAGAAGCTTCAATCTGTTGAAGCAGAAGATCACAGAGCAACCAGTGTTGGTGTTGCCTGATTTTCAGAAGACATTTCAGGTGAAATGTGATGCAAGTGGATATGCCATAGGAGCGGTCCTGAGTCAAGATGACAGACCAGTTGCATGTTTCAGTGAGAAGCTGGATGAAGTGAAGCTGAAATACTCCATGTATGATAAAGAATTTTATGCTATCATACAGGTGTTAAAGAAGTGGAGGCATTACTTGATCCCAAGGGAATTCATTTTGTACAGTGATAATCATGCATTACAGTTTGTGACTCAACAGGAGAAGTTGAATCAGAAACATGCAAAATGGGTTGAGTATATGCAGAATTTTACGTTTTTAATTAAACACATTTCAGGTACTACTAACAAAGTGGCTGATGCTTTGAGTAGGAAATGTTTGTTGCTGCAGGAGTTCCAGGTCAAAACCTTGGGTTTTGAAAATCTCAAGAACGTGTACATAGAAGATACAGACTTTGGCGAGGCGTATGAAGCAACTGAGAATCCAATTCTCAGAGATCGGAGCCCTTGGATAGATTATATGATCCAGGAAGGATTGTTGTTCAGAGGCAATCAGCTGTGTATTCCGAAATTCTCCATGAGGGAGAACCTGTTGAAGGAAAAGCACAGCGGAGGATTGGCCGGACATTTTGGCCATGACAAGACATTCGCGAAGCTGAGAAAATCATATTTTTGGCTAGGGATGCATGCAGATGTTAAGAGGTTTGTTGACAGATGTCAGATTTGTCAGCATTCAAAAGGGAGAAAGCAGAATGCGGGTTTTTATCATCCATTGCCCATACCAGAGAGGCCATGGGAGGCGATAAGCATGGATTTTGTATTGGGTTTGTCGAGGATGCAAAGAGGAGTTGATTACATCTTTGTAGTCATTGACAGGTTTTCGAAGATGGCACATTTTATCCCATGTCATAAGACCAGCGATGCGACCCACATCGCAAATTTGTTTTTCAAGGAGATTGTTAGACTTCATGGATTGCCGAAAAGCATAGTTTTGGACAGGGATACGAAATTCATAGGTCATTTTTGGAGGACGCTATGGAAGAAGCTAGGAACTAATCTGGCATTTAGTTCGACTTATCATCCTCATATGGATGGACAGATGGAGGTAGTCAACAGGAGTCTGGGATATTTTTTGAGAAGCTTGGTGACGGAACACCACAGCAGCTGGGACAATGTGTTGCCACAGGCAGAATTTGCATACAATGATTCACTGAATCGGAGTACGGGAAAAAGTCCATTTCAGGTTGTATATGGAATGCAGCCGAGAGGAGTTTATAAATTACGAGATTCAAAACAGACTGCGACTAGCAGTGCTAGTGTAGAGGAATTCGCTAAGGCGATGTAGGAACTTCACAGTCAGGTGAAGTAGCGACTGATGAAATCAAGTCAGGAGTATAAGCGCGGGGCAGATCAGCATAGGAGACAACTTCAGTTTGAGGTTGGCGATCTAGTTCTCGCGCATCTGAGGAAAGAAAGGTTCCCAAGGGGAACATATAATAAACTCAAGATGAAGAAAATCGGACCATGCTGAGTCCTGAAGAAATTCGAGGAGAATGCATATGAGATTGAGTTGCTGGATGGCATCGGGATATCTCTGATATTCAATATCGCAGATTTATATCCATACAAGGCTGGAGAAGTAGAGACTGGAACTGAGGAACCAGTAATCCAGTGGATGAAACAATTGCCAGTAGCAGAGAAGCCGCATATGGAATGCATATTGGATAAGCGAGTGGGCAAGAAGACCAGAAGAAAGGAATACTTTGAGTATCTGGTCAAGTGGAAGAATCACCCAGTGGAGGATGCTAGCTGGGAAAGTGAAGCAATGATCCAGAAGCATGGGCAGACTGTGCAGGAGCTCATGGACAGGAGCCCATGAAATTTTTCAAGCGAGGGAGTATGATGCAGGAGCATCGCCCACATCAAGCAAGCCAGCGCAAAAGCAGGAGACAGTTGGACAAGCCAGCGCGATTTCTTTTTGAAAGCACCTTGAAACTGTTGCGCAAAACATTAATGTGTTGATTTGATGAAGCGCACTTTGTATATTGTAATGGGCCTTGAGCGGATAGCTCATGTCCTTAGGTAGATGAGGCATTTAATAGATTTAATGCAGATAGGTAGGAATTTAATTCTAGATTTGATAGCTTTTAGAGCTCAAGAGGGAAACGGGATATAGACACCCTCCTTCGTACATTGTAACATTATTCGAGAGCAAGCAGAAGAGAAGAGCATGCAGAGAACTGTTCGAAGAACCCCCATGTACAGATATTGAATTAATAGAAAATCTTTGATTCAATTCCACGGCTGTGTTATTCTTTGTGTATTGTTGATATTATGCTTATGAATGTTTGATTCTTGTCATACATTTGCTTTTATATGTTGTGTATGTGATTTCTCGGTTGAAGTGAAGTCTATGAGAACAAGGAGTTAGTTTCAATTGTTTCTCTATCTTGAACCAGAGAATTCCTGCAAGGAGTGCAGTCGAATCGTCCGCAAAGACTACGTTGACAGAAGGGTTCAGATAGAGGAAACTTTTTTTCTAGGTTCTCAGAAGTGCAAATTTAGCACCGGAGCCATGCAAGGCGTGCACAGGCTAGAAGAAGTCTCATAGTTGCGATCCTGAGAAAAGGAAGTGAAAGACTGCTGCTGCAGGTGTGCACAGAGTTGAGAAGGCTTCAACGCTTAGTCATTGTTGAAGATTTTCTGCAAGGAGTGCGTGCAAGAGTTTCTTCCTGAAAGAATTGAAGTCGTCGAAGCTCAGGAAGGATAGACCTTCAAGTTCATTGAAGGGTCGAGCCAGAAGTCGTGCGTGAGTAGGTTGCAAGGAAGAGACGCGGGTTGACGGATAAGTCTCGTAGAGAGACACATCTTGTCCGAGTATTGCGCCAGAAGGAGAGTGGACGGTTGGTACTCTTCGTGGAGAATACAGCGAGTTACCGAGGATCGTGGATCTTGCGGGGGTGCAAGAAGACCACAGTGTAGGAGAGGCAGAAGTTCGAAGCTTGGAAGGGCAGTAACTGTCGATCGGGATCACGAGGAACATTGGTCCTATTCGTAGATCGACATATCGGGAGTTTGTGAGGCGAGACTCCTAATCTGCACAGCGGAAGCCACGAGATAGCGAGAGGCGATATTCCGACAAACACGCCAGTAGTGTGGGTCACAGCAGGGTGACATGACAGGTGACGCGAGATATTGGGGTTCGGAATCTCGGATGTCGAAAGTCGACCGAGAATTCATTAGGCCTCGCTAGTAACGAAGTTGCGAGGTAGCGATATATCGGGTATCGGCACTTCGGGCTTCGGGAGTCAAGGTAGGAGTCGTTAGAGTACACGAGTGGCAAGACTGCGACAGAGCAAAGTCCCAATAGCGTAGTAAGGAAAGTCAGCGATTGACCGACATCTCGGGTCTCAGAGATTCGAGAGTCTAGAATTCAAATTCGAACTAACGAAGGCGCGAAGTTCCGATCCTCCGAGTGCAGAGAAGGGGATCGAATAAGGAAGAATCTGTGGGTAGATCTTCCGATAGGAATATAGAAGAGTGTTTACACTCTTCGGGCCGAGTGTCTAGAGAAGGTCCTATGAGCGGGCGAGGAGTTATCGGAGGAGATAGCTCGCGCTTTGAGTCAGGTCTCTTCATATTCACAATTTGACACTGGTTATTCATACTTCAAAGTGAGAATGAGGTATTTTGTATATATTTACTTTTGTTAATTAAGTGAAAGTGATAAGAAGTGGTTAGTGCAGTAAATTGTTATTCATATTAAGTAAATGTGAAAAAGTAAATAAGAAAAGGTAAGATTTAAATGCAAGGAAGTTATAGATATTAAATTTTATTCATTCATTTGGGGGGACGACCAAGAATATGCTAGCATCTTCAATTATTGTCCATAAAATTAAGAACTAGCAATAACCACTTTATAAAAGTGGTTGATATAAGCCGATTGATGTCATTAATTTGGAAAGGTGAAAAATGACGCCGATTGACTTATATCAACCACTTTTATAAAGTGCTTGTTGCCAATTGACGATGAACATGTCTTGGGACTATCATTAATCTATTAATACAAATATATTAATGTATAAATTAATTTAAAATACATTAATACAAAAAATTAATGTATTTCATTAATACATTATTAAGTATATATTATATTTATGTAATGAAATTAATTAATGCATTAATTATACATTAATATATTTGTATAATGTATAAATTAATGTATAATTAATGTATTAATAGAATACATTAATTTAAAACAATAATGTATTTCATTAATACATTATTATTATATATTATATTTATATGATAATTAATTAATATACTAATTATATATTAATTATACATTATTATATTTATTTATACATTAATATATTTGTGTAATGTGTAAATTAATGTTATAACATATAGTTAATGTATAATTAGTGTATTAATTAAACATCACATAAATGTAATTTATAATAATAAAAATGTATAAATTAAGGTAATTAATTTAGATTATGATATAATGCAATTTACTAATTGATAGATACATTAGTAATGTATTAATTAATTAATATATTAATACATTATTAAATAATATATTGATAGAGTTTTAATTTAACCTTATAAAATAATACATTAAATACATGAAGATATACATAAAAAAATATTAATATATTAAATACATTAAATGAATTAATAAATAAATTAATAAAATATAAATACACAAATAGAATTATATATTAATAATACAGTATTAAAATAGTAATACATTGAATTTGATGTATTTAGTAATACATTATTATATTACTCTAATGTATGAATTAAAGGACTAATTCATTAATATTTAATATAACATATTAAATTATTAATACATTGATAAATATATTACTAAAGTAAATAAATAGACAAACAAAGTAATATATTAATAATACATTAATAAAGTAATAATATATGGAATGTATTTAGTAATACAAATATATTATTATATTAATTTAATTTATACATTACATTAATATATCAATGTATCATTACATTATTAATGTATCAATAATATTATATAGCAGTTTTAATTTATCAATCAATGAGACAATATATACTTTAATGTATTAATACATTATTAATAGTTTAATATATTACATTTTTAATTTATTAATGAGACAATATATACTTTAATGTATTAATACATTATTAATAGTTTAATATATAACATTATAAATTAATGTACTAGTACTTTTATATATACATTAGACTAATGTAAAATTACTAATACATTTATTAGTGATGTTACATATTACACTATTAATACATTAAAGTATATATTGTTTCATTGATTGATAAATTAAAATTGTATGGTAACATTATTGATACATTAATAATGTAATGATATATTGATATATTAATGTAATGTGTAAATTAAAATTTAATTTCATTAGTGTATAAAGTAACTTATAAATTAATTAATATATTAACAATGTAATGTAATAATTAATTGTGTACACTATTACATTATTAATTAATACATTGTTAAAGTATTAATACATTAATAAAGTAATACATTAACAATATGATAAATATATCATTAAATACATTAATAAATAAATAATACATTACTAAAGTATTGATACACTAACAAAATAATACATTAAAAATATAATAAAAATATCAATACATAAAAAGAAATTAACAAAGTATTAATACATTGATTAAATAATATATTAATAAAGTAATAATACATTGAAGTAAATGACTTTGATAATAAGTTATTAAATTATTAAAATATAAATAAATAAATCTATTGCTAAAGTAGTAATATATAGAGATTAAACTTTATGAATAAAAAGTGGTTGTTGATTAATAATTAATTGAGAAGCATTAATTACTAAATATTATTATATAAATTATCATTAATAACTTTGTAAATATAATATAACTAATAATATCTATATAGTTAATTTTGAAATTCATAATTAATTAATAATATGTATAAAGTTAATAAATTAATAATTATTAAATATATGTAATGTAGGTATAAAATGTTCGTCACAATGTGATGTTGGAAAATATTCGTCACAATGTTGATGACAATGTGACATTCAGAAATGTTCGTCACAATGGGACGGTAGGAATGTTCATAAAAAATATTCATCACATTGAGACAGTACGAATGTTCATCACAATGTGACGTTGGGAAATGTTTGTCACAATGCGACGTTGGGAAATGTGGGAAATATTCATCACATTAGGATGGTAGGAATGTTCATCACAATGTGATCTTAGGAAATGTTCGTCAGAATGCGACATTGGGAAATGCTCGTCACAATGTGACACTGGGAAATGTTCATCACATTGGGACGGTACGAATGTTCATCATAATGCAATGTTGGGAAAATTTTGTCACAATGCGATGTTAATATGATGTGTGACAAAATTGTAAAGTGATGCATTGTTAACATTCATTTTGAGCGTCGCATTGATAAGAAATGTTTGTCACAATGCAACGTTGGGAAATGTTTGTTACAATGTGACGTTGGGAAATGTTCATCACAATGTGACGGTACGAATGTTCATGACAATGTGATGTTGGGAAAATTTTGTCACAATGCGACGTTGGGAAGTATTCTTCACAATGTGATGTCGGGTTATTTGAGTAACATTAATGTATTCCTTAACCATTAATAGAGTGGTTGATATCATGCGGCGTTCGATGTATATCAACCATTAATGGAATACTCAAATGTTGATTAATATTGTTGTTGTATTGTTGATTATGACAGTTAATATGACGATTAATTGATTAAAGCTCTATCCTCGAAATGTCATGTTGCAAAAGAGTTGATTATGTGTCGATCGAGACATAATGAACTGTTTGCAACATGACATCGTAAGATTATGGTCGTCACATTGTGACGTAGGATTTTCATTTGACACAATGTGGTGTTGGAATAGGTTTGTCATAGTCTGATAGTGGGTTATATTCATCACATAGAGATGTTGGGAAATGGTCATCTCACTAGAATGTTGGGTTTTTTTTTCACATTGTAACATTAGGTTGTGTACATCACATTGCAACAATGGGTTATCCTTGCGAGATAATTCAATTTGAAAAAATTTCTCACATTATGATGATAGGAGATTCGCCTCACACTGCGACGACGAGGCTATGGTAATCACATTGTGACGACCAGGCTATGTTCATCACCTTGCAACAATATGGCTATATTCATCACATTACGACGATGGGGCTATGTTTGACACATCACAGCATTAAAGTGTTTGTCACCTTGCAACATTACTATGTTCATCAATATGCGATGAAAACGCTATGTTCGTCACATTGCGACAATATGGGTATGTTTGTCACATTGTGACATATGGGTATGTTTGTCACATTATGACAAAGGGGCTATGTTCGTCACATTACGACAATATGGGTATGTTCATCACATTATGATGACAAGGGTATGTTTTACACATTGTCACATTACTATTTTTGTGAGATGTCATATTTGTGATGTCCATAATCTTACGATGTCATGTCTGCGACATGACATTGTAAGATTATGGTCGTCACATTATGATGTAGGGTTTTTGTTTGACACAATGTGGTGTTGGAATAGGTTTTTCATAGTCTGATAATGGGTTATATTCATCACATAGAGATGTTGGGAAATGGTCATCTCACTAGAATGTTGGGTTTATTTGTCACATTGTGACATTGGGTTGTGTACATCACATTGCAACAATGGGTTATCCTCGATAGATAATGGAATTTGAAAAATGTTCTCACATTATGATGATAGGATATTTGCGTCACACTGCGACAATGAGGTTATGGTAATCACATTGTGACGACCAGGCTATGTTCATCACCTTGCAAGATTATTATGTTCATCAGTTTGTGACAACAAGTCTATATTTGTCACATTCAACCAATATTGACAATGTTTGTCACACTACGATGGTGGGATATGTTCAACATGTTGTGACATTAATATGGTTGTTAGACTATGAAGCTACTATGTTCTTCATGTCACAATGTTCAGTTTTATTCATCATACTTGAACATCGAGTCATGTTCGTCACATGACAAGGTTGGTTTATGTTCAACACGTTACGAAAATGAAGTTTTGACAAGTTTGTTTTTTTTTAAAGCTAATGAATTGTTTCCTTTGTCACAAAGATAGGAAATTTGAACTCATGTGATGTATTACATAGAATTCAACTTAATATCATACTTGTTCTAAGGACATTGATAGCAAATCCTCTTTAATTTTACACATGATGATTTTTACTTCTTCTAAAGAAATTGATAGAAAATCCTCTTGAACATTGTAGATGATGAATTATACTTGTTCTAAGGACATTGATAACAAATCATTTAATCATTTTTACTTGTTCTAAGGACATTGATAACAAATCAATGCCAAAGTGTTACTAAATTATTAATAAATTAATAAACTAATACATAATTAGTTAATACATTGCTAAAGTATTATTATACTAATAATGTGATACATTAACAATACATTATTACACTAATAATATATAAAAAACATTAAATACATTACTAAATGCATTAATAACTACATTACTAAAGTGTTAATGCATTAAAGTATTAATATAGTATTTATACAGTAATAAATAATACATTTAATTAAATTAAAATAAAAATTGTTAAATTATTATCATTACATTCTTATTATTAAATTATTATTATTTAAATGATCTTTTAATTATTATTTTCTTATTATTATAAAATAAACCTTAATACAAATAACCTTAACTTTAATAAAACCATAACCCTAATTTTAATGGGAATAACTCTAACCCTAATCCTAATAACTATTAACAATAATTGAAATATATAACAAGAGTGATAACTTTCCTTTAATTAGTGTCTAAGGCATTTTGAGCTTGTATTGATATGTATAATATTGTGAAAAAACTATTATTTATATGCATAATGCATAAAATGCATCAATAAATACATGACATTATTACCATAAAACACACTTCATATTTATAAATATTGATGTTTATAACTCATTTGAGCTTGTATTTATATTTATAATATTGTGAAAAACACAATTTATATGCATAATTTTATAAACACTATTATTATAAGAAAAAAAATGAAACATATATTAATTTTAACTCTTAAATTTTAAATAAATTAATTAATAAATTAATACATACATGCTAAAGTATTACTAAATCACTGATAAATTAATAAATAAATACATTATTAAAAAAGTATTAGGTTATTAAAAAATTAATACCTTATTAATTAATACATTGCTAAAGTATTAATACATTATTACATTAATAATACATTAAAAAAATTAAATTAATTAATAAATATATTACTATTAAAAACATTAAATTAATTAATAATTAAACCGTTAGCTCGTAGCCTGTCTGATTTTTCTTTAAAGTTTAAACGAGTTGATTTGGATAATTAAACCGTTCACTCGTCTCCGATTTTTCTTTAAAGTTTAAACGAGTTGATTTGGATAATTAAACCCTTCTTCCAATCAGTTAACTAGATTTATCCTAAATAATAAATATTCCAAACCTATTTTCCCAGTCACATGATAGCATATAATATCATACCAATACGAGCAGGTGAAGATAGATCAATAACAATATATCAAATTTGATGAACCAAACTATTTATAAACTGTCCCGTGTGCTGAAACGAAACTTAAAACTTGTGGACCAATTATTTGTGATTCCATAATCACAGTGGAAGAAAAAAATGGCATTACCAGTGTATCATCGTTTTTAACCCACTACTTTAAAGGTTCATATATCATTGATAAAACCGTGACATTACAATCACACAAAATCCAGACTGAATTTACTTATAACACTCCTTGTGCATTCGATAGGATGGCTGGTGGATTTGATTGTATCCTTACTCAGAATTTGAGGATCAAATAGTTTGCATCAGAATTTGGGGATCGCAACCAAGGTTCTCTTGATTATACTACCCTCCTGCGCCTAGTCGTGCCATTAACCAAGAGAAAGGATTGAAATGCTCCGCTGAGGATTGAGTGTTCCATTCATCATGCGTCTAGCTTAACCACCCCTGTGTTAATTGAAATGCATCATGCATCAGCTTAACCATCGCTTCCGCAACGCTTCACCTCCAATGCTTACATCCCACGCTTCACATCCATAAATTCGTGTTCATTGTTATCCATATAATTAAATCTGAGCTAAATACCCACCGCTTCACATCGTGGCAATGCTTCACATCCAACGCTTTACTTGACAACGCTTTACATCCATAAATCCGTATTCACTGTTATCCATATAATTAAATCGGTTAATCATGCTGCATCAATTAAATTTGGAAGTTATGAAATTAAATCTCATTTATTGATGTTTTTCTAATAGTCAGGAAGTTAATGATTGAAATCACAGCCATTTATTTTGTGTGACTACTAACAATATTCCAGCCATATTTAATCTTGTCCATAAAAAACTTATTAAACACTAAACCCCTATTAAATCTGCCCATTGTCAATAAATGTCCGCATTTCCGTGTAATAATTAAAAATTATTTATCAATGATTAAATTAGTGTTTTATATTCATTAATAATAATAATGATACATATAACCTCCACTTCCAATCCTCCCTGTACGATGACATGGAATCTATCTCTACAGATAGTATAATAATAATGATACATTTAACCTCCACTTCCAAGCCTCCTTGTATTGATTTCCGTGCATTCTCCATTTTCACCCTGGTATTCTCCACTGTCGGCTCCCTTGGTACAGATCAGGGCCTGAGTTTCGCTCCTGCTAGGCAGAATTATCCTCTAGTGCTCTCTTCTCAGTCCTTTGGTGGTATCTACAAACTCAACAGGGCATCGTGGTCAACACTTCGGGTTCATCACAAGTCGCTTTTGTTCCTGCAATGTCCACACTCATGCATGTTAAATATAATGTAACCTCAACAGGCTGACTGTACACTGCCAGTTGTCCTGGCCAGCTGTACTTTCTATTCTTGTTTTGCTTGAGCCTATTTAGCTCAGCTATTTCCCATTGCATAGTACTCCTTCAGACTTACTACTTTAGAACTTCTTCATGTACTCGTTTTGTACTCTTCTTCATATATTCTAATATACTATTTTTTGTTCTATTCTTTATCTCTGCATTTCTTGCTTCACAATTTATCATGGTATCAGAGCTAAAGTAGTAACCCTCTTCACACAGGCTGGAGAGCAACACGATCCTCAAATAGCACAGAGCTTACATGGATCTTGAGAGCATTCGACACAGACTTTTCACAAGGCTTGGAGAGTTGTCCATCATACTCTTGAAAGATCCTCGCAGGAAACTTCCACGAGGAAACTGTCCGCTCATACTCTCAAAAGATAAGCGTAAGAAGCTCACGCATCAAAGCAGAGCGTACAATGCTCGAAAGATTGAGGAAGAAGAGAATGCAGAAGAAGAAACTTTAAAGATTCTTGTAATTTTCAAGAATCATCAAAGAATTCACGAAGAAGAGCTTCAGAAGGTAGAAACGTTGAAGATTTCACAGAATTCGTTCAAATTTGTGAAAGATTGTTGCAGAAGGAAGCATCGTTTAAAGCATTTTGGAAATCGCTCAAATCTGTTAAAGACTGCAGCAGACAACGCCAAGCTTTAAAGAATCCGTGTATTTCTTTCAAATCTTTGAAAGATTCACAAATCTTTCTTCCATATGAGAAAAGAACACATATCATGTGCAAAGAACAACCATTGAGGTCGTAAGATTCGTCCTGCGAACGGATCCAGAGTGGGAAACCAGTTCAGAAGGGACGAAGAGAGCACAGAAAAGAGGAAAGAATTTCAGCCGTAGGTCTTGCGCAAAGGACCGACAGCAGTTGGATCAGCGAGAAGGTGCACGAGGTTTAGTCCTCTGAAGCACACAGGAGAAATTTCGACTTGTGAAGTCACGAAATCCTGAAATCATTTGGACGATCCATCAAGAAACACGTGGCGAGATCTCGACATTTCACTGACTCGCAAGGTGTAAAGGTCAGAAGACTATCGTGAGAATTCGTGAATCGCGAAATCACGAGTCATTCTGGACTGTTGGATTGAGAAAGATCGTGAGTCGTCGATCTTATCCCATTGCAAAATCGGGGATCGGGAGTTGGACGAGCGAGGGAGACTGCTCTCCAAAACTCCGATACGCGAAATCCCGACATCATGTATCATGAAATCCCGAAAAGATTGTGAGTCGTCCATCTCAGCGAACAAGTGGCAGTAGATCCAAGTGCCATCATTTTGGCATTTCGGAGTTCGGGATATCGGAGGTCTTGTTGACGCAAGGTCACGACACTCCACAGCGAAAGTCCCGAAATCCCGAAAAGATCACAACCGTCCATTCATTCGGACACGTGGCAGAGATCGAGGAAACCGTCGGCATTTCGGCTACCAGGGTTTCAAGTTGTCAGAGGATTTGGAGTCGCAAGTCGCGAAATCGTGAAACGATGAGGACCTTCCATTGCAAGGCGACGCGTGGCAACAATCTAGGCCCTCGGGGAAAGTCTCACAAGCAAAGGCCATCGGCATTTCAGGAATCGATTTTTCAAGAGTCAAGAGACCAAGTGATCGTGCGTTTGAGTCGCGAAACCCCGAAAGGGACTACGGTCATATCAGGAGAGGTCATGTGGACCAGAGGTATAGCCCAAGGGGCTAACTGAAGTTAACGCCATTTCGGCAAATCGACATTTTGGAGTTCGCGGTCTCAAAAACTCTGGGACAAGAGTTCTAAACTCACAAAATAACAAATCGTGAAATCCTGATAGGATCTGGACCGTCAGATCACAGGAAGATCTGGACCATTGAATTGTCCAAAGAAAAATCTCGACATTTCGACAAATTGAAAGACAAAGAACCGGAAAAGCCCGTAGCGCTTTAACATCAAGGCACATGGTCACATTGCACGGTGACTAAGGCCAAATTCGAGGCCGATAAGCTCTCTTCAGCCATCGGCAAATCGACGTTTTGGTGATCAGAGGTTGGAGAGACAAGAGATCGGAGGACTCGTATAACGAAGTCTCGACGTCAAAATCGTGAAGCCAAAAACTCGCGAAATCTTGAACGCAGAGTTCTGAAGTCACTGCAAATTATATGCAGGAGACAGGTAAGTAAGAATTTTTTTTCTGTTTTGTTCACCTTTTTCTAAAAAAATAAATAAAAAATAAAATAAAATAAAAATATATATATGGCATCGTCTAGCAATTTAGGACCAACTCAGGGTACGATTCTTTTTGGAAAGAACTATCAGTTCTGGTATCTTCGGATGAAATCCTTCTTGCAAGCACAAGAGTGTTGGGAACCAGTGGATCATGGATATGTGGAACCAAATTCAACAGACCTGTCCGCCATGACTAATCAGCAGAAAATTGCTCAGGCAACTCAAAGAAACAAAGAAAATAAAGCTAAATTTTGGATTCAAAATTCTGTGGATGACTCGATTTTCTCAAAAATCACAGGCGCTGGTACTTTAAAACAAGCTTGGGACATCCTTAAATCTTCCTGCCAAGGAAATGACAGGGTCAAAACAGTTAAACTGTAGACCTTGAGGACGCAATTCGAGACTCTAAGGATGACAAAGTCCGAAAATGTGGATCAGTTCATGACCAGAGTCATGGGCATCGTGAACCAGATCAGATTGACTGGTGAAACCATCACTGATCAACGCATTGTTGAGAAAATTCTCAGAAGTTTACCAAAGAAATTCGAAATGGTTGTAACAACAATCCTTGAATCCAAGGATCTGTCCAGTTTTTCCAAAGATGAATTAATTGGTTCTCTGGTGACACATGAGACCAGACTCCATCTCACAGATGAGTCAATCTCCAATGCTTTCAAAACTCAATTCTCCTTCAGCAGAGGGAGAGGCAGAGGAAGAAGCAGAGGTCACCAAGGAAGAGGGAGCAATCAAAGTAACCCTCACTCCAGTGGAGGTAATAGACAATAGTATCCGAATCAAAATTTCCAAGGTCAAAGACAACAACAACAAAATCAACATCAGAATTTCCAGCCTCAAAGAGGCAGAGGGAGAAGATCAAATGAGAAATCAAGT
>JASDQU010028633.1:15016-31291 GCA_032191745.1 Picea mariana
TCTTGGATACCTTGAGATAGTTCCTTCATCGATGATATTGAAATATTTTAACAGAAACTCATTTAGACCTCATAGGATCATACCATCATTCATTGTTCAACTAGGGGACAAGACCATGTACAGGTTTTCGATGCTCCTTTAGATTACAATCTCATTTTAGGTTTTAGTTGGAATTGTGTTATGATAGATGTGATCTCTTCTATTTTCCACATTATCTGTTTCTCTCACAAGGGAAAGTTCATAACAATAGAAAAAACATCTTTTTGTAGACCTGATCTAACTGCTTCATCGAGACCTGGTTTTCCATTAGTGGATAATTCCACAAGGACTAGCAAAAATGTGGGTGTTGGGATGTACCCTTCCATAATTAGAACCTTCAACCTCCCTTTTCCCATATCATATATTGACTCTTCTCTTGTGTATGTGATTCCATCAATCACAATAGACTCCACATCTATGGAATATTTTTTCAAAATGTCATATTTTGTAGACCCATGGGTAGTACTAGATTATTCTATCTCGACAAAGGAAAATGGATATATAGGAATGTTTATTCCTTTGTCTGTGGTAAATATTGTTTATCAAGCTATTCAAATGGCCACTATGGACATTTATCAGACTTCCATTTCAATGCAGGAGTATAATCGAATTACTTTTCCCATCTAGGTGGTCAACCCTCCCAATTCACATGATTTATTGGATGTTGAATTTCCTTCAGATAAAGATATCCTTGAGGCCATTAATATAGTTGATATACCATGGGAAGATATGCATCATTGATCATTATTTCCTCCTGAACTAGATCAGTTAGAGTGTTAAGAACCAAAGAACTGAATACAAAAGCACCACAATAGATATAGAAGAACAATATGCAAAATCTCTTTTATTACTATCAAAACCTTTGAGGTAGGACAAAACCATACAATGGATCCTATTATGGAAGGGATCCTCTCATGTTCACTTGCCTCTTCGAGGGGGCTTTCTCCTATTGAGCTACAACTCACAATACAATACTTTTCTTCATGTCCCATTACATTGCTTGAACCCCTTTATATAGTGCTACCATCACCTAAGAACATTCTAGAGGAGAAATATTCTAGAAGTAGAACCTTTTAAGAAGTCCTCTTACATGTATTATATCTAACTACCATAGTGGGCCTTATTTAATAATATAGTGGACCTAGTCCACCTTACATTGAATGGCCTCCACTATTATCACTATGGCCCCTCTGGACCCCCCCCCACTACCTCTCTAGCTACATAACATTCCATCCCCCTTATGAAAGCATTTTCCTCAAAGCTTGATGTATAACCATATATCAGGGTCCCATGGATAATTGTAGACCATAGTGTTGAAGTAGACTGGAGAACCAAGGTCCCATTGAGAAACGGAAGCCACCATGATGAAGTAGTCCAACTGTCATTGTAAACCAGGGTCTCATGTCCAATTGCTCATGTGAACTCAACACGGAAGATATCGGCACCCAATAACCAACAGAAAATTATGCTCCCCATACTGACACCTATCATGTGGATCCAAATAAGAATATCCATCCACATAGTGGGAAATGGTCAAAGCTAAATCTGGACGGAACAATACCATTGTAGAATATGCAGGTTGGACACTAGTAATCATAACTAGCTCCTGATGTGTCACATTGATGTTCTCTACCGAAGGTGGAGTAGAGTCATCAAATAAAATATGGAAGTGGTTGTCATCCTAGAAATGACAACTATCCATATACCAATCATCACAATCATCCTCCAAATCATACCAAGCATACACTTCTTGATGATATTCATTCATGATGTCTGCCATAAGATATCTCTCTTGAAGTAGAGCCAATGACCATTGACTATTGTGATGACTATCTCTGATGCCTTGCAGGTGGTCATGCATATCGGCTTTGACTGTTTCAATCATGTGTAGAATTTCCCTAAGTTGAGAGTGCATATCCATTGGAAACACCACATATAATATACCAAAAGAAAACTCTTAAAATGATTTATCCAATGGCACTAATATGGTATCAATATGAGCACCCTATGACAAGTTATGAACTCTGCAGTCTCATCACCATCATGAAAAAACTCAAAAAAATAGAACAATAAATTACTGCAGAAAATCGTGATTTTTTTTTCGAAAAAAACCCTGAAAAACTGTTGAATTTAAAATGCTCATAACTTTACTTCTCGGACTCTGTTTCGGTTGATATTTTTTTTGAAATTGGGTATTTTTCTGAGAGGAATTCAAATTTACATATTGTTTATAAATATTCATATATGAACCTGAAGTGCGCCGACCTCTTTTTCTTCCCTAGAAAAATTTTGCAAAAAGAGCAAAATATTATTCCCTTCTTTGGCCAAGGAAAGTGATCTGATACCAATTGTTAAGAACCAAAGAATTGATTAAAAAACACCACAATAGATATAGAAGAACAATATGAAAAATATTTTTTATTACTATCAAAACCCTTGAGGTAGGACAACACCATACAATGGATCCTATTATGGAAGGGATCCTCTCATGTTCACTTGCCTCTTCGAGAGGGCTTCCTCCTATTGAGCTACAACTACAATACAATACTTTTTTTCATGTCTCATTACATTGCTTGAACCTCATTATATAGTGCTACCATCACCTAAGAACATTCTAGAGGAGGAATCTTCTAGAAGTAGAACCTTCTAAGCAGTCATCTTACATTTATTATATCTAACTACCATAGTGAGCCTTATTTAATAATATAGTGGACCTAGTCCACCTTACATTGAATGGCCTCCACTATTATCACTATGGGCCCTCTGGGCCCCCCAACTACCATTCTAACCACATAACATGTTGACACACAAAGCTTTGTTTCATGTAGAGATATCGAGTGGTACCAAGACCCCACCTTAACACATGATGTGTATGTAGAGGAAAATTTGGCGAACATTTCAAACAATATACCTCTTGGAATCTACCCAAATCTTGGCCCTTTTGATCACACATTGATTGGAGCTAATTTCTATTGTGAAAAATTCAAACACTACACTGATCCTTTCAAAGAATTTCGGGATGTGTTTCCTCGGGCACCAAGTGAAATTCTAAGCCTCAAACCAATTATGTCTAGGATTCCTTTTTCGAAACTCTCCACCAAATTTTCCATTCTAATCCATATCAAAGAAAAATGTCTCATATCTTACCATATCTTGGTCATCGTCAAGGAACCACAACAACTCACAAAATTTATAAATGATGTGTCAATGATAGTTCTCAACTTTGGTTTGAAAGTAATTTGGTTCAAGTTCATTCCTAGTGCCATGATACATTATGAGTGTGGAAATTCAAACCTGTATGGCATGGCATTTTCATGGTGAGTCGCTTGTTTCCAATAAGGGCCTATGATTTGATTAATTATGAAAGGAAACATTTTCTTGAACCTTGCAAGGGGCTATACTTGAAGGGGTATTATGCTTGGGAAACAATGTCATGTTCTTGTTGCACATAAGTAAGTTTTTCCACTTTGTTTTTTATTCTTTATTTTTGGTTTCCTTTCAGTCGTTTCTTATCATGCTTTGTGTTTGATTTGAATAAGTGGTTAGGCATACATGCGTGTGTGGGATTCACAAATGGTGCCAACCACCACACTCATAACCTTGCTTTTGTTGCTTGGGTGATTTATTCTCCCACAGGTCAACTTGTGGGCGTAGGAAGAGATTGTATTGGGGCTGTGACTAATAACATTGTTGAGTACATTGTAGTGATTGAATTATTGTCGAAAGTCATTTCGTATATAATTCGGCATTTGGTAGTTCACCTAGATTCACATTTGGCAGTGTCATAGTTAAATGGTGTGTACCATTTTCGTGATCCTACACCTCTTTAGAAGTTCTTATAGGTGAGACTTCTTGAGCGTGCTTTTGAATTTGTTACTTATGTTCACATTTCGAGGAATTTTAATTATTTATCTAATGCATTGGCTAAATGTGTATTAGATTAGAATTTGTCACATTAAGTAAAAACAAAACAAGCATGTAATTAACATGATAAGCAAGCACGTCATTTTTTCACATATAATTAAGACCGGAAAATCTATAAATATTTCATAGATAATATCATCAAGTACAAAAATATGTGGAGTTATATACAAAATTGGGCATGCTAGCCCCTGATGGTACATATGCAGGACCACTTGATACAAAAATAAGTTCATATATCAACTACACCTCAAACCCTAGCTCAACATGGATCTCATGGAAGCAAACGATGGCATTGGCCACCCATCAGAAGAGTCGAACCCACGTTCATGGTACTCCTATCACTTGTCTTTGGATATGATTTGGGAGTTCCTCTACTTTTTCTATAGGTACCCTATGGGTTCACCCCTCAAGGTTCCACTAAATTGATCGTAAAACCCTCTTGACCTCTCGACCAGGTTGGTTTTCATACATGCCCTTGTGCCAATGTTTTGGGTACCTTGTTGGCTAGATCAATCCTACATCTACATCATTACAAATTTTGGTTAGTTACATGAAAAAAAAATTCTACCTCTTGCATTGTTATATGACAAAAATATAAAATTTAATCGCTTTAAAAACAAAAACAAAAATTTACTTACCTATGTCACCCATGCAACATTTGGAGGTAATACTAGGTTAGTCTCCATGAAATTCAATACCAACATAGGGGAATTCATCGATGAAAATCATCTTATGTGACCACTAGTCATAAAAATGTATCATTGAAGGAATTGGTGACATGCCTACCTCCAAGTTGATACATCATATCTACTCATCGAACCATCCTAGGTTCTCTAAGTTTGGGTGGAGTAAGCATGATGTGAGGGTGCATCGATCGGAGCCTCTTGAAGAAGAATGAGGAAAGTATGCTCTCATACCCAAAGTTCTTCTTCATCCCTAACCTGCATTATGTCAGTTGTGTTTTCATGTTTGCAAAGATCTTAATGCACCAATCAAATGCTATAGGCCTTGAGTATTTGACCTCGTAGAACATCATTGGACTCGATGCCTGATGTAATGCTAATTATCCTACCATTCATGCAATAGTGATAAGGATGATTTTCAAACTTAACCTTTCAATGTTGTTGATCAAGACTTTGGAGACCATTTTCAAGATCCCCACAGTGTAGTAGATGTCTACATATTACTAAATAGGCATAGCACCATCGTTGTGTTTTTTTCCTCTCACGTTTACAAGCATTCTTTTTAAATACAAACCCATGAGGAAGTAAATTTCCTCGACCTATATCTTTAGGATCTCATCATCCAAAACAAACACATCTTGGTTGGGTTCCTAATGCCCTGCTAATGTCTACCATAATTTTTTTGGGGCATGCATATCAAGAATCTTGAAAAACTTAAGGAGACCACAATATCAGTAGGCATACATGGATTCTTGTTCATTTATGGAAATATTATCTACCTCCTCATGATATATCTATCTCTCTCCATACAATAGCCATCTCTAGCCACTTGCATTGCTAGACAAGAATTTTGGATTTAAAAGCAATTTTTTCACAAAATTTAGGGGTACACATGCCTTTGTGTAATGATCCCAAGCCAATTTTTTTCTTGGAATCACTAACTAACCACCGATTTGATTATTATTTGTTGTGTATGCAAGTTGGCCATGAACATTTTGGCCTTAGGGTTTATTCAGTTATTCAGCCATTGATTTATACAAGCATCATTGTAATCATAGGAAGATCGTCAACACTACACAAGATAGGAACCACAAGCAAATAGTTGAACTTTATTATAAGAAAGAAAGCACCTGATACAATAGAGAAGTAGATCTGAAGTAGATGGATTCAAGACAATAATGGAGTTGTATACAAAATGCTCCTGGAGATACAAATCAAGCCTCCCAAAGGCTACAATAGAAGATGAACGCTCAACTGCAAAACCAGGGTTTTAGCCTAACCCTCAAGCAACTGGTATGGCCCTGTTGACTGCTAGTACGGCCTACGGAAGACAATGAACACCAAGGGTTCAGCCCTCCTAAAGATGAATCCCTCCAAATGTTGCCAAAATCTCCTCAATGATATATCAAGGCAATGGAAGCCTCCTCCTGAAGCATGAATCTCAAACACTGAAGCTTCCTCCTCAAACTGCAGAAACCCTAGGATGGTACGGCCCTCCTGAAACCCTAAATATGGCCAATAGTACGGCCTAGCTGAATGTGGCCTCTGAATCGTCTGAAACTCTCCCGGATGATAGATCGGGCATCTACAGGCACTTGAGAGAAGTCTCAAGCTCAGATCTAGCTTATAGCCTTCTAGATCTGAGAAGTATTGTTTCACCAAGTCGCACCCTTCCTCCTGAAATCGTCCCACCCTACAGTAAATGAGAGGAATGTGATAACTCCTCCAAGAAGCCCTCAAATTGATGAGCAAGGGCTTGCAAGAAAAACCCTAATGTTGGAAACCTCTCAAGCTTCTTCCCAAGGCTGGATCGAACTCTTCCTCAACAATTGGTGCACCCCTACAAGGGAACCCTAGTTGGTACGACCCTGTTGAACCTCCTGGTACGGCCCTGCTAGTCCTCCTGAATAGATGATGGTTGTAGAATGGCATGGGTGGAGTATTTCATCCCCGAGACCAAGCTTGGAGCAAGATGAGTGGAATCTTTCACCACTGAGTTGCTCACTAGGGTTTGTAATATCAAAACTCTCAAAATTGTATGCTCAAGAGCATCAACAAGCAAATACCAAAATCCAGAATGAATGAGAGGTGCGCCTTAACCTTCTCGTTATAATTTTCTTCTATTTCCCTATTGAGTTAAGTTAACCCCTAGGGTTAACCCTAACTCAACCTCCAACGCTTCTATTTCTTCATTGAGTTATCTTTTTAACTCCTTTTTCCTTTTTTATTAAGTCAACTTAAGAATATAACCTTAGTTGGGTTGACTTTTTCCCTCAGTGTGACACTATGGCCTAGTGGGGATGCCTATGCCACTAAGTCTTCTCAAACCTCTTCATCAAGAGGTGGGGGACATTACACTTTGTGAATGCACAAGTGTGTGTACAAATGTCTTCTATTCACGAAAGGTGCATATAGGGATTTCTACACACACCACATGTGAAGGAAAAATGCATGTGCAAATTTCCTTCACTTACAAGGGTCCCCAACAACCAAAAACTTGTAAAAACTAAAATTTTATCAGATGATAGGGAAGAGGAGGGAGAGAGGGGTAACATGGTCTAGATGTAACTAAAAATGGTTATTCTGATGCTTTGTAATATTTGGTTGAAATTTGGGGGTGTTTTGAGCTCCAAACAAACCTCTGGTAAAAAATTCAAAATGACTTGGTAAATTTCATTTTTACATCTGTTTATTTTTTTTTACCCACTTTTCTATAGTTTGAAATGCCTCCACCCTTTTATTATGTGTCAATTTCATTTGATCTAATGCCTGACAACATCATCTGATTTTGTTTTAGTGTTTTTACACATATTAGAGATCATTCAATGTTATTTGATGGTGTTTTTATGTCTCTTCGATCCAATTTGATCCACACTAACAACTAAATGAATCAAAACTGACATATAGATTAGGTTTTTTCTACCTTGCATTGTGCATTATCAATATCGTTTTCCGTTATCACCTTAGAATCCACTCCACCAAGTTGTGACAATATCCTTATTTGTCGTTTATTCTTGTTGTAACTTGAGTAGTAGAGCCTATTGATCATGGGTCCCTAGTTGGCACCTTGCTTTCCATTTTGGTGCCCATGATAAAGTTATTTATAGGCTTGGGATCCCTCTTAGATCTGCCATGTTTTTGTGTTGAAGCAACATGACTTCTTCCCAATATTTTTCTAGACATTCCTTATGGGGCTCTTGTATTTATGTCTTGAGTTGCATCGTTGCATTGCATACCACTACTTGCGCTTTTGACCCTGATTCCCACCACAATTTTTCATTTGTCATGTATCTCTTATGCTTTCTCTTCAGTCGCCTTCCTTTGAATCTATTTCTTCTACATCTTGAAACCCTATCTCTGGAGGAAACATGTTGATGAGTTTCCATATCCTACGCACCCTTTTTTTGCACCTTGTTTTGCATAGGTGTGTTGTGTGCGCTTGGAACTAGTTTCACTCCCTATGACACATGTTTCCTTCGTTGTATCATGGAATTCTTTTATTATTTTTCAAGCTTTTATAAGTTGAAAAAGACACAAAAATCAAATATTTTAAAAATAGAGTGAGGGGGGGAAGTATTAAAATATTTATTTTTGTGGAGAAAATTTCACTTGTGTCGCCCTTGAATAAAGCAACAAGTTTTGGGTCTTTTCTCGACAAGTTGGTTTTTAGTATTGCCTTATGAGACAAACCATGATTGTTGAGTTTTTCTTTTTCAGTTGGGTACTCTTTCAATTACTATGGAGAATATTTTGATACCTTTTGCAGTACAAATTTACATCATTGTTCCTTCTTGCATCAAATGTTTCCCAAGTCATTATTGTGCCATGCTTATGTTCAAGGGTTGTCTTCAACCTGTGTTTTTCATTCCTCAAAATTCTTGACCATCCTTGTCGACCCTCCCTATTGTCAATTCCTTCTAAGTTACATCATTATTAATGTTCTTTTACTCGTGCCAGTTTAGAAGGTCTTCATTGACTTCTCATTAGCGGGTCATCTCTTATCGACTATGACACATTGTTTTAAGAGATTGACCTAGAGTTGGTAGCACCCTGGGCCTATTTTCATCATTGGTAGGTTACATTGCACTCAACAAATGTCATTTCATTAATGTTTGTTGACTAAGTTGTTTCCCATTTGTTCAATGTAAAGACCTTTATTCACATATTGGGATTTGTTTTATACCTTGGTTTCTATTTTCATCGTTGGTGGAATTCCTTACCTCTGTCAGCAACTTTCATTATTGGTTGTTGCTCAAACGATATTTTTCGTGTGCTATTTTCATCTTGTTCATGCAAAATATGCACTCGGTAATGTGTTCTTAAATCCTTTGTCCAATACCTTCAAATTATTTTCCTGATGTTTGCTCGTGTTGGATGATGGGGAATTTCTTAATGACTAACTCATTTGCTTTAGGAATGGAATTTAGAGATTGTATAGTACCTTGGCGCTTGTAGTCATCACTAGTAGGTTCCCATGCTATTGACAATGGGAATGCATTAATGTCCCATAATTTATAGATTCTACAAGTGTTTGATAATTGGACATCTATTCACACTTGTTATAATGTACTAGGTACCTTGACGCCCATTATCATTATCAGTGGGTTATCTCACATTTGTTAATAGTATACATCAATGACCAGTAATCAAATGGTTTCTCCCATGTTCGACTTCTGCTTATTTATTCACATGATGTAGATTCGTACCTTCAATGGATTTGGATTGAAGACCTTGGACCATAGTAGTTTTTTCCTCTCTATGTTGTTGCCTAAGTTGCAAAAGAAAGTACAACCTACCCATATGACATTGGTACTTTTGGAGAATCAGTTTGTACACCCTACAATTCCAGTTATTCTCCTGGTATACACGAAGACATAGATCCACTCTATATTTTCTTGTGGCTATTATCTATATTCGACATGGATCCACTTTGTATCTTATTAATGGCCAGGGTTTCTGCATTCTATATACTTCATGTATTTGTAGTTTACTTGATTTGGTGGCCATTCTTTTTCACACTTAAGCATGGGTATGCTCACCTCAAGGAAGATAATCATCTGATACTTTAGTTTCTATTGCATGTACTTTTCTGATCCGAAGTTCAGCAAACTCCACCTGGTCCAACAACTTCCTCCGCTAATTTATAATGTATTTTGGCCATTTGCTTTCCTTCTAACCTCATACATTAGGGGACATTTTTTATAGAAACATTTGACACCATCATGTCTTTAATCCTCTAATGGCCTTTATACTAATTATCTGTAGTGATTACTCATCCTAAAGCATGCTTAAAAATCATTTTTTGCAATCCACATGCACTTTCCCCCACAAAAGGTGTGTGTACACTCTCACCCTTCACAAAAGGCAGGCGTACCTTGAAAATTAGATAAAACAAATAATAAATGCTCAAAGTTCATGCTCTCCTGAGTGGGGTTTACGAAATCCACACACATGTACCTTCCTAAAACCCATTACCAACTACCTCAACTACCTCACAAGATTATAAAAGGAGGCCTAATGTTGGAGAAAGTAGATAAACAGAGCTACCATATTGGCACTCTTATGCTAGAGCARTCATAGGTGATTGTAATTATGAKTTTTTATGACCTTGGCCCAAAAAACCCTTGTTTTATGAGTTGTGACTTCTTATCTTGGATTTGAGGTCTAAAACTTTCTAGTTTTATTCAATCATTTACTTGGAGAGGAGTTGGAGTCCAGAAGTTGTCTTAAGTGTCCCAAGATTGGAGGAACTCAAACAGAGGCTATGAAAGGTGTTGAAAACAAGATATCATATATATTTGTATTCTATTGTTTTCGTTAATAAAAAATAATATATCTCTTCTTTCCCTCCTCCAAAGGCAATAGTTCTTTTTTAGTTGTAGATTTCAATTCGTATTTGGATGCACGAACTTACTTTCTTGATTAGTCTGTTAGATTTAGTTATCTTCACACTTGCATTTTTATAATCGATTGCATTGAGAATGGTTGTTGTCTCTTTGTGTGCAAGACTTGGATTATATTGGCGAAAAGCATAGTGGGATCAACATATGAGAGTCATCTCAAGGCAACCACAAGAATAATAGTACCTAATTTCTCTAACCAAAAGTTAGTTATAGCAAATAGTTGAAGCTTTAACTTTGGGAAAATAAGTCTAGTACTCTTCGAACCACTCTATGATAGTTTGACCCTAGATGTTTGAATGTTTTTGTCCACAACATGTCTTCATACAAATATCTTGGAATCGATATTCATCACAAGCTCTACTGGCACTATAGCATTGAGAAAAGGATAAATGGAGGATGGAAAGCGTATTATGGGCTTGAAAATGATTGTAAATTGGCGAACCTTTGGATATGGGATAAGAAAAAACTCTTCCTTGAGACTCTCATCACTCTTGTTATTTTATATAGATGTGAAGTTTGGGGATGCAATATCTCTAGAGAATCGTGGATAAAGATAGAGCAAATCCAAAAGAATTTTATAACTTATAATCTTAAAATTAAAGGCAATACACCCTATCATATATTTCCCTTATTGAGAGCATGGCTATGACTAAGTACCTAATGTATAACAACCAGATAAACAACATGAAGACAAGAGGCCTCCCAAAATTGCTTCAAACTCTATCCAAAACCACCTACAACTCAAGCGGGGATGGCGTAAAGATGCCCAATCTTGGTTAAATCATTGGGGAATAAAGGAAGAGACCATGCTCAATCTTGGTTAAATCATTGGGGAATAAAGGAAGAGACCACTCTGTAGAATAATGATAATATTAAAAAGATTATTGTGGTGTGATAAAGAATTTGAAGATAAAAGGAAATTAAGATACTATAAGGAGGTGATCAACCCTAATCTAAAATATCAAAAGTATCTATGCTTTGACTAGTGTAAAGAAGAAAATCAACATTGTTAAAATAAGAACAAATTTTCACAAGCTCTATAGTAAAATTGAGTGTTGGATAACTTTAAAATATTTACCTTTCTTAAATTCAAATAAACCAAATTTAATTTTAGTAAACGTTAACCATCATCAACATTATCAATTAAAACAATTTTATATTATTTATAATCTTCATATTTTTATTCCATTCATTTTCTCCATAAAAAATGTACATGATAATGAGAAAGTGAATTACACAGTTCGAATTACACAGTTCATATATCACATTCTTTAATGTAATGCTATGATACCAATACTTTTATAGTTTTGACCAAATACTTATATGAATCTTAGATATATCATGTCATGCAATGTATAATAAGTATATGCAATGTATAATAAGTATATTTTTATAGTGAAAAAAATTAATAAATTATGTTTTTGAAATATATAAAATAGAAGAAATATTTTGAATTCATTATAAGTAGGTAATGAATTATAAATAATTTTTTATATTAAATTAAAAATGAGTGAAATTTTTTTTGAATTTAATAAGAATGATTTTTGGTTCACATCCAAATAGTTTTTAATAATTAATAAGATAATAATTCATAGTATTTTGGATTGATGATGGTGGTGAAAGTTAATGTTTAATAAGACTAAATTTAGTTTATTGGACATAAAGAAAGGTTATTTAGGTTTCTTTAGAATTTTATTTTTGTTCTCGAAAAACTTTAAGAGAAGCATTCATAAATCATGGTAGATGAGAGAAGGTAGGTATTGTCACAAATATTTTGAAATTGTGATATAATGTGGATGTACATAGGACAATCAAAGAGAAAGTGTTTGAGAAAGTGTTTTTCATCTTTCAGCATCTTAGTGTCACAAATGACAAATTCTTTTGACCCACTTAGTTTTAAGAATTGTCAAACACCCTATTTCACTATAGAGAGATTTTGTCCTTATTTTGGCAATGTTGATTTTCTTTATTTTGGCAATGTTAATTTTTTTCTTTATGCTAATCAAAACAGAGATCACCTCTTTATAATATATTAATTTTCTTTTATCCTCTAATTCTTTATAGCACCAAAGTTTCTCCTTAAATTTAAATGCAATAATATAATTAATATTATTGTTATGTTCTCTTTACACCTCAATGATTTAACCAAAACTTGACATCTTTATACCAACCTCACTTGAACTGCAAGTGATTTTGACTCAAGTTTAAAACCATCTTAAGAAGTCTCATGTCTTCCATACTCTTTACCTTGATCTTGAACATTAAATACATTATATATGTATAAAATCTTTTTATTTTTGAATTTATTATTATGTAGATTTTTAATTATATTCATTTTCATTTTAAAAATCTTTTACTTTATATAAAATGAAAAAAATATTTTTTTAAGGTGGCCAAATTTATTATGATTAATAAATAAATAATATTTTTTAACTAAATTTATTTTAATTAATAAATAAATAATATATTTTTAAATATCAAAAATAATTTAACAAAATGTGTAAATTTTTTTTTTCAATTTTTTTAGGTATAAAAGCTTTTTCAATTGGAGTTTGCTGATTAAATAAATAATATTTTTTAAAATATCAAAAATAATCTAATAAAATGTATAATTTTTCTTGTCAATTTTTTCTTTTAAAGGATAAAACCTTTTTTCGAATTTGTTGATTATTCAAAAACATGCAAACACGTCATTGGAATAGCAAGGCAACTGCTATTTCCCTTAAAAAAAAATGTAAACACATCATTGTATTTTAGGGAAACTTTGCCATCAGCAATAGCCAGTAATAAGATCTTGGGCTGTGTTTCCTTAAATACAAGAAAAATCAACTCTTATAACCAATCGAAGGCAATTCTAAATCATACTTAAAAAGTAAAGAAAAATAACTGTTATATTAATTTTATTTAATTTTTTAAAATCAAATTTATTATAAAATTAATAAATTAAATAAATATGACAATAATAACTTAATAAATACTTGAACATAAGTTTGTATGTTAGTGGTAGTTGGGACGTTTATCATAATGATGATACACATTCAAAATCCAACAAACATGCTGTAGTTCACCAAGCTTCCCAAGAAAGTTTCCCCATACTACCTCTTCTGTCTTCTAATATCTCAGTTGGACGTCCTGTACTTCACCAAGATTTTCTAATGAGACTTGTGCTGAGTTGTAACGTTTCATGGTTGGTTGAATGAACATTACGTGCAAAGCAAATTTGTCTGAATAAATACTCCTGTTGTAGCATCTACACTCCTTAACACAGCAATTTCCTCATCAAAAACTTACTTTGACTAATGTCAAATTCAAAAACTCCATCACAGATTCACAGACTTGTTTAAAATACTTGCGGAAAAGTGCACTGTTTTTTTTTTTTTCGTCCAAAACACTCCAAACCTTGCTCTTTTGAAAGAATTTGAATATGTTACATATGATATAGTTGGGTTTCCAGACTTTTACCAAGTTTCAGGAAGTCAAACTACTGTGCTAATTAGATAGCACCAGCTCTGTATTTGCCAAGTTTCAGGCAAGTCAAACTACTGTGCTAATTAGGTAGCACCAGCTCTGTATTTGCCAAGTTTCARGCAAGTCAAACTACTKTGCTAATTAGGTAGCACCAGCTATATACAGAGCTGGTAATTAGATAGTCCAAGGCAGCRGGTAGGCCCTTTCTTTCTATTCATATAACTGTAACCTAGAATATCTATTGGATTCCTAAAGATGCAAAGTACCAATCTTCTCTCTACATGCTGGTTATTTCATATCCATTTTTTCATTATCAACCCAGTCTCCTTATTAGATATGGATACGAAGCCCTTAACATTGCTATGTTGTGGCTGAAGTGCTCCCAGTGGGTTTGGTCCCCATCAAYYCTCATGGCCGAATCCATGACAACACAGGGGGTGCATGTATAACCAACAATATCCCCTAGCAAGGAAAAAATTGAAATAAACCTGAAATCAAGGCAGAAGTCCCATGCCTGCCATTTGAGCCTCTGCTGTTGATTATAAAAATACCACACCATATTATTGTTGTTGGTTAGTGCACTGCCTTTAAGGCTTTGCTATAACTTTCAAAGTCACAAGTTCTCTGCATATCGGTTATTTCATATCCATTTTTTTGCTATTAGCCCAGTTTCCTCATTAGATATAGATACAAATCCCTTAACATTTCATTGTGTCATTTAAACAAAGAGTTTTGGTTATTTCATATCCATTTTTTTGCTATTAGCCCAGTTTCCTCATTAGATATAGATACAAATCCCTTAACATTTCATTGTGTCATTTAAACCAAGAGTTTTGGTTATTTCATATCCATTTTTTTGCTATTAGCCCAGTTTCCTCATTAGATATAGATACAAATCCCTTAACATTTCATTGTGTCATTTAAACAAAGAGTTTTGGGCAAATCAGCCTCATACCTTGCATTTATGGTAGAATTAACCTTGGACTATCATACAGGAAGGTTATACAAACTGACGTTAATCCTTCAGTAAAACTTGGATGAATGAATATAAAAAAATAATACAAAACTGAGCTTACACAGATCCAAAGAATGATATACTTCAAAATCCTTTTTCAGGGACCAAAAAGTGAACAAAAATCCTCATTCTCTAAGCCAACAGTTGTAGCATGTAACCAGCATGGTTGCAACATTTCTAGAAGGCAACACTCAAAGAAATACAGTCCACCTTAACTGTTATCAAATGATAATGCTTATGAACTCTCTTTATTAAATAACCCATACTATCGAAGACCGAAATCAATCCATCTCTGCCTGATTGGACAATTCTGCAGCCTTCTTTGGCATCTCTATATATTCCAATCTACAAAATCTGGATGCTTTGGAACTAAGTGGGATTCTAAACTGTATAGTCAATTCCTTTCAAATTGGTGAAAGAACAAGTTTCAATGCATGAATCGAATTCCTTTCCTGGTGAATGAACAAATTTCAATGCATGCATTGAATTCAATTACAAAACATTTTCATTGAGGTCCTCCTGTCCTCTTGACCGTCCTTTGCTCAAATGGGGATATTTGCCTCTTTTGAGCTCTATCCTGTGCCTCCTTGCCTCTGCAGCAGCAGCAGCCCTGTTCTTTGACATCAGCATTTGGTCATGAAGATCATTTGAAATGTTGGTGCCAAACAAAGCTTCGTCTAGAGTGTTCTGATCAAGAAAACCTGAACAGACAATATCCTTTGTAGGCATTGCATCATCCTTCTCAAACCCAAATGAGGACTCAAGGGAACAGGGATACATTAGCCTTCCAAGCCTCTTGGGCTTGTCATATGCCGAGCTTAAAGCTGAACTACCAGAACATTTCTCAAAATGCCCATGCTCGTCACAGCATTGAAAATCATCACATGAAGCAGTTGTTTCTGTTTTTTGTCTGGTATCTGAATGAGATGATGATGATGCCGGATATGTGTAAGGCATGTTTTGCTCTTTCCCTTGCTCAAGGTACAATGTCAACTGCAAAAACCATCCAGAACTATCTTTCAGTAAAAATTAAGATCACTGTCTCCTCCTTGGAAATACAAGAGGGGAAAAAGTGATTGTCAAAAACCCAGATGAGATTATGTACATATGATTTCAGATACACATTGTAATCTTCCAAGCCTTGGCGTATTTTCCTCATCTGCTCTGCCTCCTGGTCCAAACACAAAACTTGTGAGCAACAACACCTTCGAGCAAAACCAGGAAAATGACACATGGGAACATT
>JASDQU010028635.1:0-13751 GCA_032191745.1 Picea mariana
GAGATGAGATCGTTTTCGCAATCCTTTTCTGGTTCTCAAGATCGCTTGATGGCGCAAGAGAAGAGCATACTCAAGATTGTTACTTGCAACTTCAGGTCCCAAAATGTGAGTTTAGATGTGATTAGAATTGATGTTCAACTTAGATTTATAAACCAAAGCAAGCCATCCATGTGGCCAAAAAGCAAAATAAGGGAAAATGATTTTTATCCACCTAAGTGCCTATGTTTGCTTGATTATCCCTTTTATAAGTTGAGGGGTCTAAGTGGTGCAGTGTTTAGAGCATGCATATCATCATTCTTGAGAAGGAAAATGATTTTTCTCCACATCTAAGAGCTTACAATGTCAAGAAAAGATCAAATGCGCGGCACAGAGTGTATACACAGGCGCATTGAGCGCACGCGCGCTCTTGAAAATGAGGTAAAAGGTGCATGCGCGCAGAGAGAAAACGGTGCACAGGCGCCTGCGTGCACGATGCACGCCTGTGGGGTGGAATAACCGCAGGCCTGTGATAAAAAACTGAGAAGAAAAATCCGGATGGATTTCTCCCAATCTTCTGGTGAATTGACTGGTTAGCAGGTCGGCAGAGGCCAGTTTGTGAACCTGCAAGTTAATGAAATCGAAAGGAAAGCAAATAAAGCCCAAATGAAGGAGGAATTGATACCTTCTCCCCAGTACAATCGCCAATCTGTTTGCACCCAATTCGCCACTAGGTGAGAAAATAATGAGTGCTTACATGCCCAGTTGGGCTCTGCTAGGCATGACAGCTGTAAGGTAAAAGGTTAGAAAGAAAAACAACAAAGTTATAAACAAAAATCAAACTAAACTAATTAAAACTATGAGCATATAAAAAATTGAAAAATAGAGACAAATGGACCAATATCACCAATGTATAAGCTGATCTATTGATGAAATCCAAAGGCACAAAGAAGAAAAGGGACTTGGGTCCCTTCTTTCTCCAATGGAAGGCTCTTGAGGCCCTCAAAGCTTGCTCTCCTTACAATGAAAAGATGAAAATGTGGGTGAAAGAACTCCAAGCTTATTCACTCAAGTGAGGGGTGAATAGCTCTATGAAATGCAGCTTGTGAAGTGTATTTCCAAAGAATGAGTCCCTAGCAATCTCAACAGCATAACAATACAAAGAATTCCTTGAGAAAATGGTGGTCATTCATGGCTTTTTATAGCCAAGCATTGGGTTATTATGTGACCTCTTTTGAATGTGAAAAGAGGCTCTTTAGGGCACAATTAGGTCTTTGACCAGCCCACCATGAGGATTGAGCTCGGATTTGGTGTCAAATCAACTTGGGAGCTGATCCATTAGTGGTTGGGAGGCCGACCAATTTCAATAAATGCGTCATTTAGCAGGCGCGCGGGTTTTTCGCCCAACAACCGCGCCTTGTGCACATATGCGCACTTTGTACGTTTCTGTTACGCGCATACGCGCGCGAACCCAGATGATGTAAAGAACCTTTCAAATTTTTAGTCATTTTGTATAGTTTTTGACCCTGTTGCAAAGCTTGTGGAATTAATCCTGTGTCATGAATGACTCCAGTCCTGTGTTGACGATGCGGAGTTCTTGTCGTCCTGTGCGGACGAAATTTCAGTGATAACAATGGAGATGGATGCCATCAAATTTTCCACCTTATACTTGGAAGGCAACGCCCATGAGTGGTGGTACCATGGGATGACTATTTTGGTACATGCACACATTACTTCATATGTATATTTCACACTGGCTCATATACATGAGGTTTGATTAGGGAGATCCAAAACTTCATTTTTGTGAGTTGAACCAATTTAAGTAGACATGCATAATTGAGGCATTCATTGAAGAGTTTCATAGGTTAGCGGTTATGGTTCCATATGTGTTAGAATCCAGGTTGATGATGCTATTTTTTGAGGAGATGATAGAGCCATTGCATGGATGGGTCAAGGATTTTAAGCCTAAAAACCTTCAGAATGCGATTTGAAAGACCAAGGACTTGGAGGGGGAATATTAAAAAAACAAATTCCTTCCAAGGACACCCATTTCTCCAAGGGGAAATGATCAAAGGAATGTAGACAAAGGTAAATGGAAATGGGATGAAGCTACTAGAAGGGATTTGAGAAGGAAAAAAATATGCTACACTTGTAAAGAACCATGGGAACCAGGGAATAGATGCATGAGAAAAGGGAAGATGCACTACATTTAGGTTATTTACGATAATAAAGAGGAAGATGATGTGGGTCACATTCAAAATATTGAAGTGAACCAAATAGAAGAGGATCCCATGCATGGGGAAGAAGAAGGAGAGCCAATGCATAATCATACATGGATTAAGAAGGTTGTTATTGCATCCATAAGTGGGGTACCAAAATTCAACACTTTTAGGATGAGAGGAGTAATACAAGGACAAATGTTCACAATACTTATTGATGATGGGGCTTCCCACAAATTTACTGATGTTTCCCTAGTAAACAAGAGACACCTACCTATCGTTGAGTTTGAGGGATTCTTAATGGAGGTAGCATGGGGACACACCATGCCATGTGATAGATATATTCAAYAGATGAGTCTTAKCTTGGGTAGGTACAATTTGAAACATGATCTCTATTGTATGGACTTACCAGACACCAATATTATACTTGGGGTTCAATGGCCTAACACCTTAGGTCCTATCACTAAAAATTACAAAACTATGGAGATGTCCTTCAATTATGAAGAAGGAAAGAGGGTGATATTGAAGGGGATGATAGAGAATTCTCCCAGGGTGGTGTCAACAAAGCACATAGAGTATATATTCAGACATGAGGAAGTGGCTTATGCAGTAGAATTTTTAGTTTCAGTGCAAACCACTCACGAAGGGTGCCAACACTATTCACAATACATACAGAGGATACTTGGGAAGCATGAAAAGGTATTTGGAAAAATTCCTCTAGGAAAACCATTGGATAGGGGTTTTGAGCACACCATCGAGATAGAAGAAGGAGATAAATCGGTCATCACCACACCTTACTAAAACCTAAAAAGGTTCAAGGATTAAATTGAAAAGGAAATCAAGGAGTTGTTGGACATGGGTCACATTAGTTCTAGCTCAAGACCATTTGCATATTTAGTTGTGTTGGTTAAGAAGAAAGATGGAACAATGAGAATGTGCATTAACTACAAGGCACTAAACAAGAAAACAATTAAAAAAATGTATCCAATTCCCAAGATTGATGAGTTCTCTGAAAATACTCTGAAGCCATCAGAGAAGTTCCCTTAAAATCCTCCAAATCCATTGGAGAAGTTCCCTTAAACTCCTTCAAAAGAAACAAAGAAGTTCCCTTAAAATCCTCAGAAGCCATCAGAGAAGGTCCTTTAAAATCCTCCGAAACCATCGAAGAAGTTGCCTCAAAATCCTCCAAAACCATCATAGGAGTTCCCATTAAATCCTCCAATGCAAATAAGAGGAGTTCCCATTAAATCCTTCGATGAAAATAAGAGGAGTTCCCATTAAATCCTTCGATGAAAATCAGAGGAGTTACCATCAACTCCTATGATGCAAATCAAAGGAGTTCCCATTAACTTCTCTGATGCAAATAAGAGGAGTTCCCATAAACTCCTCTGATGAAAATTGAAGGATTTCACATCAACTCCTCTAAAATTTTGGAGGAGTTTCCATTAACTCCTCTGAAACCTACAAAATGACCTTCCGTAATTTGGCCAGAACGTTTGACTTAGGTGTCAATTTTGCATGTTCTTTATACTATTGGAAAGGTATTTTTCAGATCTAAAACTTCATATGAATATGATTTGAGAAATTCCTTACCTATGGTATACATGTGTTTGGATTAATATCTAACACCTTGTTAATAGCCCCAGAGAACACCACACTCAACTGCGAGCAGAGGAACCATGAATCAAACTCAGGGAAGTTGATATGAAGTCTTGCTTACTTATATTTCAGTTTTATGGGTTCAAATGCTTGTTTTCATATTTTATTTAAGTATACCTCTAATATCACTCATCTACAATGTATTGAATATTTTTAGGTACTAATGCCGAGAGGAGGACACACTCAACATCCTTACAACATGATCTACAATCAAGGATAATATAGTATTAAGGACAACATCAATTGTTTCCGTAGCAGAAAGTTGTGAAAGAAATATGATTCAAATGGTTGAAGATGAGGTCTAAACCCTATGACGATCAATGCCCTAAATGGTTGAACCAGTCATTACGAGAGATGAGGTGCACTACAACCAAAATCCACTATGGCCCACTGACACTGGAGGACAAATTCGAAATGTAATTACTATATTTTCCTCTCATCATTACAAAGGGAATACAGATAGAAGCTGGGAATGAAAGGTCACTAGGGTAGGTGGAAGGACAAGAGTCACATTGAGCCTCAATAAATACTAAAATTGTACCTAAAGAAATGGCTTTTGGCTCTTCAAACATTGTACACTTATGAACAATTTTGGGAATACAATGTCAACTAAAATTGGAGAGCTTTCCATAGAGTTTTCATGTACTATTGCTGAAATAGTTAATATGTAGAATCCCTCATGAACAAATTTTGATAGAGAGAAGGACTCACATGTGTTGCTATTTTGGTGCAAACTATTTCAAGCAAAATTTTTGTTGTATGGGATGTAAGAGCATGTTTGTTTATGGACTATTATGGTGCAATATATGTTGCTTGCAGCTTTGTTATTCTTCATTATTTCTCATTTCCTGAGCATTTGATCTACCAATGTATGGGATATAGTGACTTAGACTATTCTAGTTATATATTCATGTGCATGTGTTATCTAGCTTTATTTCTTCATTTCAAATATCTAGGTGGAGCTATTGGTATAGTTAGCTTCAYGTCAYAACTCATTCACTTATGTTAATTTGCTCCTATCTAGGATAGGTTAGATTAGAAKTATATTAGATACTTTCATTTACATAGTCTTCATCTAYATATCTCATTTGCATAACCATCCATCATTCACCCTCATCAGTGGACTAGGTCGTATMTGATAAAACCACACCARTAATACTTTCCAAGAAAGAATCTRCATGGGTTCCCTAATCCAAATGGTGAGAGGTCTAATTGGGAATTCTTATTGAGGGTAACCCCTTACTRTTKTCGAGCGAATTTATACYCGTCAACGTATGRATAGCCTAAGTGATCTCCTATTTACTAGTATAAACTACTTCTCAGGGAAATCTTATATGGATGATTTACTTTAAGAAGTAGGGGACTTTACCAAGTTACCTTGGGAACATAAACCCCCCCCCTTCAACCATTAAAGAGAGTCAAATGGAATAATAGAAGTGAATAAAAACATGGATTAATCAAAATGTTCATCTATAATGATCTACAATTTCACCTTCAAAGGAAAGCACTAATTGGTCAAGGTGCTACTTACAAAATACCCTCTTTTGAAGATTTTTGTGATTCTCTCATTAGAGAGGAAGATAAGCTCTTAGATCTTGGAGTATCAACACTGTAGGTACATCTAACAAAACCTTAGTATCACAATAAATGCAAGGCCCTAATTATTCAAAGAAGCAACATCCTCTCAGTTACAATATTTTTACCCTATGACATTGGGTTTATGTCACAATAGAGCATGACCATATCTAAAGACAAAACCTACCCTCACACATAAAAACTTACAATAAAAAAAAACTAATTGGAAGAGAGAATAGAAGACATCACACCTTGTATCCAAATGTTCTATGTAGTTCCTCGCTCTTGACCTTTGATTTGCTCTTGATCTCTACCTGTACTAACCTACAAAAGGAGATCAAGTCTATACTTCAACAAGGTAGTTGTGAAATCAAGTTATACATGTAATGTGCAAAATTCAAATATGTAAAGAAAGTTAACATATATAAATAGATTGAACAAAATTACACATRTATGGAGGGAAATATAACTCTTTTATTGAAACAATATAAGTAGATAATTACAACCTGACTCTAACTGACGACACTGCCTTGAATCCAACCACTTGGGTTTCTCCACTAGACCCTTGAAGCATMATATATGAGATRTGAAGGAATGATGGAAAAATAGGTTTCCAGATTAGGGGATGCTACTAAGAGGTTCAAGGAATAGGGAATCTTGCAAATCACTGACATAATATTGCACCAAGTTTGTCTCTCCTCATCCATACCCCTACAAGTTGTGTAYGGGCCAATGGAAGTTTGGGAACATACCAAACCAAAACCCYACCCTAAAATGTGGAATATTTTTATTTTTTTACAAAATTGAGGGYATATGTGATTTGTACATTGGAAAACAACCTATATACACAATTTGCACATGGGTGAATAGCGTATGACAACAAAATTGTGATTTTTTAGATGATTTTTATGAAGGAGAATGGGATTTAGGTTTGCAAGCTAGGGAATGGACCAGACCATCTCACAAACATAATTTGGTGTGGAAATTTGTGGTATAATAGATGCCCCATAATGTGTGAT
Source organism: Picea mariana (assembly GCA_032191745.1). Taxonomy (NCBI): domain Eukaryota; kingdom Viridiplantae; phylum Streptophyta; class Pinopsida; order Pinales; family Pinaceae; genus Picea; species Picea mariana. The sequence continues at coordinate 6,449 of JASDQU010028635.1, forward strand.
GTCAGAAAAGAAACTAATGGCTGAAATGCATTGTAAATCTCAGAGGTGGGATGAATTGAATTAATTATCAAGGAAATTTTCCAAACAATTGATACAAGAATAAAACCACCAGTAGAAATCAAGTAAGAGTATTCTCTTCCCAAGTCAGCCATACCCATGCTCAGGAGTGATGTAAGCATGACTGCCAAACCAAGTACACTACATATCCATGAGTAATGAAAGTAGAACTAATGCCTATGGCCACAAAAACTATACACAGTGGATCCATGTGATATATATAGAGGTAGAAACCATGGACATGAAAATACACAGTGGATCCATGCAAATGTAGATCATAGCCACGAATGGATACACAATGGAGCTATGTCTCAAAATAAAATCAGAGGATATTTGGAGCCAATGAAGTGAATGAACTGATCCTCTGCAATTACCAATGTCACTGAGGGTGGTATAATCAATATAGGTTGGGTAGGATAAAAAATATGTGATTCTTGTACTTCACCCAAAGTCTTCAAAATGATCTGTCGTGGTACGAGTCTACACTACGTGAATAAATGTGTTGAATTCAAACACAATGAGACACCATTTGATTACCAATTATTAATGTATATCATTAACAAATGTGATACAACCCACCGATGATGATAATGGGTGTCAAGGTACTTAGTACAATATAACAAGTGTGAATAAATGAGTTGATGTCGAACACCTGATAGAATCTACCGATCAGGGGACATTGACGTATTCCTACTATCAATAGTGAGGGAACCTACCATTGATGACTACAAGCCCCAAGGTACTAAAAATGACTTTGCATCCTTGTCCCAGAGCAAGATGTGCTGAAGTCAATAGGAAGAGATCCACTAGAAGGAGGGAATTAAGGCATCCCCCATCATCCAACATGAGGACTAGCAGAAGGCTAAAGATTTATAAGGAATCGAACAAAAATATTGTAAGGACCACACCGAGGTACAACTATCAGGTGCACAAGATGGAATAGTGCACGATAGAGACTCTATGAATAGTAGCCAATGATGAAGACTACTGATAAAGATGAGGAATCCGCCAATGGGGTCAAATGTAAACCAAGGTACCACACAAATCCTTATGTGTGATGATTTTTGTTGACATTGAACACAAGAGAAATCACTCAGTCAATGACCAATGATGGTTTGTCATCTACTAAGCGTAAGGGAATCTATCAATAATGGAAATAGGCCCAGGGTGCAACTCTAGTTCATACTCTCAGAGCAATGTGTCAGAGTCGATAAGAGTAGACCTACTAGGAAGAAGTCAATGAGGACCTTCTATACTAGCATGAGTGAAATACAAAGATACTTGTGAAACTGAGACATACTTGATTGACACGGGAAGGTCGACATGGAAAGTCAAGGATTTTTTCAAAGTGGATGACTCATGATGAAACTTCCCTTGAACAAAAGAATGACACATTATGTGACTTAGGCAACATGGATTACAAACCGGGATACATATGTGATATAGGAGGAATAGACAGGCATTCCATATGATTGGAAGAATAATCAACCGACGAAGATTATACTCAATACCGAGAAAAGTATCCTAAATCCATACTAAACCCAAAAATATTGAGATACTGACTCAAATATTGTGTTTTGCTCAAGGGTGAAAAAATTGCTGCCAAATAAATAGATAGATGTTTTCCCCATTCTTTTTGGTTTTTTGGTTTTTTTTCTATTTCATATTATTAAAGCCCGAAAAAGAATAAAATAATGCTATAGTACATTGGGGAAACGAGTGTTGCGGGAAGAAAGCAAGTTGTAGAGCACAAGAAACATACCTATGCTCAATGCAAAGAAGCATGTGTAGGATAAGGACACTCATGGGAATGTCTCCTCCGGTGGTAAAGGTATCAAATCGCAAAGGCATAAATTGTAAGGATAACAACTGGTAGGAATGCATACGAAAATGGTTCAACAAGAACACGTTGAAGCCAACATTAGGCCTAGAAGAACGAATGATCAATATGCAATGTATTTACAAATCAACGAAATTTTGGAAGCCCTATAGGTAATTTAGCCATAAACATATTAAGAGGAAGTCATGATGCTTCAACACAAAGACATGGCAGTACTAAGAAGGGATTTCGAGCCTATAGGAAGTACTACAACATGGGTGAAAAAATGCCAGTGAGGTACTAACTAGGATACCCATGAAGAGGTAAGATGTACCATCCATAAAAAAAGCCTTTAAATTAGACTGAAGGTATAATTCCATGAACAAATGGGGTTGACCCTATGGAAGATATGTGATCAATACAAATAAATGCATTGTGCAGACATATTTGAACCTATCCTATATGATATTAAGGAACACAATACCCATTGAAGAGTCTGAAATGTGCTAACATATGTAGCAACTTATATTAAAGGGAGTCCGATAGGTAATGGCCAAAAAAATATTGAGAAGAAGGTATGTAGCTTCAATGCAAAGTCATTGTCCAAGGGTTTCTTTGGTAACCAACCTGTTTCCAATTCAGGAAGAGGTTAACAATCCATAAGAATAACTTCAAGGATGGCCTCATCTGAAGGAAAATTGACATCCATGAAACCAAGGCTCGACAACACACAAATACCAGGGCTCGAGGTCTCACAAACAATAATATTAAAATCAAGAGGTGACACAAGATCACTCGAGACAAAAGGGAAAAGTAAGATCTCACCTACCCCCATCAGATAAATCACATGATCAATTATGCAGACCTTGTCTCAATATGGAGAACGTAACTGTAAAGAATCCTTCTCAGGAGAAACTAAACACCAAGGATATGATGCCACATAATTCAACCATGGTGGGGAAGAGTCTACTCAAACACTAGGGACACACAAAGGGGAAATCAAAGATGAAATCGAACTATGATAGTGATTATCATATGAAGCTTATCAATAGTGATAATGCTTCCATTGTGATGGAAATACATCACACGGAAGAGCGTAGACACCATAGCCTTCATAGCATAAACATAATCATTCCCAATAAGAATAATGAAGTCTAAGTGGCCTGACACCACTAACAAATTGATTAGAACAATATTCCCACCTAAGGTAATAATAAATTGAGGAAGCATCCCTAGAAATTCACTAAGTCTTCTATCAAAATCCAACAACTCACTAGTAGTTGACACAAGCTTGGGAGAACCCAAATCTTGCCAAGTCGAGGAGAATAAAATACTTACATAGGATCCTTCATATACAATAGATTGACGAATTCCTTTCAACATAGATTCAACTAGAAATGTTATCTGGAAAGGTGCAGAAGAAGGAAGGCGAGGCTCTACAAGATCATTCCAATCAAAGGAAAGCATTCGAAGACTTGGAGGGACCGTACTTGAAAAGAGTGGAATTCCCCCTTGTTCAGAAGGTACATAAATGGAAATGCTAAAGACATAGTCAAAATATGCATCACTCCTTGAAAGAAGAGTGGGATTGGATGAAGATTGTGTTGGCTCAACCACTTTGGAAGATTGGTCACTCTCCAAGAGAAGAGTGGGATCAACCGAAGATTGCATCGACACGACCACTTCCTCAACCACTAATTGAATAGGATTCGAGAAAACATGGTCAAGATACATATCAACCCCCAAAATGAGACTAGTATTGATCCAGATGGATATCGGTGGCCATCCACCTTTTCCACTGAATCACCATTTTGAGCATGTGGTTTTGATAAACCATGATATTCACCCTTTTGATGGGGAATGGAATGCAATGTCATCTTCATTTGTTAATTAAAAACATCATGTAATGATTTCATAGTGGTCTTATGTAGATGCCTAAAAAATAGCATTAATGCACCAGATCCCAATAGAACTCTACAGTTAAGCGTGCTAAGGTAGAGTAGTACTAGGATGGGTGACCGCTCGGGAAGTCCTAGTGTTTTACATGCCTATGATATTTTATAAAATTAGTCCAATTTATCCCACCTGCATCATGGGAATTGTTCTCCTCTCACTCTCTCATAAATAATTGAGGTGAAGGAGGCCCTTTAAGCATGCAATGGAGTGTGATGTAAAGCTTGTTGCAAATGAAGTGTAGTCAATGTCTCTTTCTTTTCAAAGATAGGCTACCCCTTTCTGCCAGTTTGTGTTAGTTCATTAATAGAAGTTGGTTTTCACTATATTTCTGTGTTCTCCACATTATCTTTGTGTATTTCCTTGTTATATATCGGTTATATTTTTGTCTTCATGTCGTTCTAAAAATAATATGGATCAGTGGTATAAGAGTAGGTTTCTCCTTGTCGTTTCTTAGAGCAGGTCCCCAACGAGGTCAAGGTATAGAGAGTTGGTTCTTGAGATAGTTTTGCTCGAGAAAAACGTCTATCGCCAACCCAAGTGACCTCCCATGGTGGAAGAAAATAAAGATGAAAAAGAAAGAGATCCTTTCAAGACATTGCTCAAAGAAGCCCTCGTGCGATAGAGGAACAAGATGATGGAAAAATTTGCTCAGATCCTTCTAAGACTACTGATGGTGGAAGCCAAGGCATCTTTTATAAGAAGCCATTTCAAAAGTGTGACACCCTTCAAGGTACAAGCCAATTTTGATATCCCCTTTTTTGAATGTAAGATAGATGCATATGCTCTAGAAAAATGGTTGAATCTGCTAGATCTATTCTGTGTAGGTTCAACACATTTACAAAAATATAACCTTCGTGCTCCTTAAATCCCTTCCCCATGTCAAATATTGGTGGGAAGGTTATCAAGAGAGGTACACCATAGATGAATCTACACTATTTGGGAGAGAACCCACTTGGGAAGCCTTTTAGATTCCCTAAAGGAGGATTTTTACCTTGTCGGAAACTATGATGACCAATACATGAGATAGAAAACTCTATATCATAAAAGAGACCAGACGGTGCTAGAGTACACCAAAATATTTCATACCTTGTGCTCAAATCTGGGTATCAAATATTTTGAGTGGCACCTATTTTTGAAGTACCACAATGGTCTACACAAGCACATCCAAACACAAATGGATTTCTTGGACATCTCCTCACTGGGAGTTGCTTATAGATATGCAGTCAAAATTGAGTAGAAATTCAAGCAATAGAGTAAGTGGGAGAAGCATGGAAAATGAAAATCTAACTCACATAATGAAGGATAGAGCAAGGAAGGCCAACCTCAACAAAGCCAGTCCTAGATGCATGCAAATAAGGGTAATGAGAATTCTAAGAAAGACTCTGGAAAGTGGTGTGAGTTCCACAACATCCCTTGGCACAATAATGATGAATGTCACTCAATATAGTCATCGATAGTTGAGTTCAAATACAAAGAGTCAAACCTCAACTTGGACCCTGATTTAGATGACAATAAAAGGAGACAGAACATTTATGTAGAACCCACTACTATTGTCGCAACTTCAACAATCCAACCTGAAGAGGATCTTAAGGAGGGGGAGCAACTCTTCCATTAATATATGTGGGTGAATGGGACACCAATAAATTTTATTTTTGATAGCGGAAAACCAAAGAACATCATCTCAACAAAGGTTGTCAAGCAATTGGATTTTTCAACAACACCACACCCACAACCATGCAACGTTGGGTGGCTTCGCCAAGGTCAAGATTGTTGGAGTTACTTCACACACACCTAGGATTTATTTTTCCTAAGGTTTTTTCTTTGTTTATTAGTCATTATTAGTCATTATCTAGTCTCCTATATTTTAGGAAGAATATTCCTCTAGGGAGAATATTCTCTTCAGTTTTCACTTCAGTTTGACTAGTTGAGTGGAGTCTAGATGTTGCATTGGTTTTGTCACCATGCAACATTGGTCATCACCAGCTAATGCACATTAGCCTTAGTATCATCACCATACCAGAGCATTACCCATGATTCCCTAATCTCCTCCTCACTTCACTCTGTTTCAGTCAGTTAACTAAAGGCTGGTAGACTAGTTAACTCAGCTAAGTGGCAGTTATCTCCCGTAACTTCTTGAGAGACTAGAATAGGTGGAATTTTACTCCCATAAGTGTCTATATCAATCTATACCACCACTATGGTGCATTGGATACTCCTCCAGTGCACATTGGTTGAGTTATATAGATTATATCATGTGTAAATTATTCATTATTCATTACTATTAATGATAATTCTTCCATTCTTTCTCTCTTGCTTCTTCTTTCTCAATTTAGCTCTGCAATTGTGTGTGGCATTTTCTATATAGATATATTCTATGTAGTTTAAAAACATTTACATGGTTTTAGAGTTGACAGACTGCTAAGAAAAATCTACACCAAATTTTTTTGCAGGTACCAAAGATTGAAGATAATGGAAAAATGGAATTCCCAAAAGAATTCATTCTTACACCTTACAATTACTTTGCATGGAAGGAGAGAATAATTATACATTTATGAACTAGAGGATTTTATAGTTTAACCTTTAGTACATACACATAACCGACATCAGCCATAGAAAATCCAAGTATCTAAGTCGAATGGATGAGGCATTCAGAACAATTTGCAGTCTCATCTCTCCCGATCTCCTTTTTCACATATCTTCCTGTAAAACCCCCAACGAAGATTGGACCGCCTTGGAAGGGATATTTGGAAAATAGGATGAGATAAGGGGACACATGCTCGAGGTGGAATTTCTCACATTAGATCCAAAAATCTTTGATAATCTCCAAGATTTCTTTACAAAATTCAAAGATTTACTATCGCAACTCAAAGCTTGCGGGGTTGATAAATCTAAGGAGGAGAAACAAATGGTTCTCACCATTCTCTCCAAAATTGGTCCTATGTTCTCTTTTTTTGTATCCACATTCCATTCAGTCAAATTTTCCTCTGAAGCCACCTGGAAGATGCCTTCTCTTGAGGAATTTATCGAATCCCTGACACAAGAGAAAACCAATCTTATCAACGTGGGAAAAATCAAAGGCCCAAAGGTGCATGGAATTACTATGAAATAAGGAAACCATCAATATTATAAATCCAAAGATATATATAAAAGGAAATCTCATGCAAATCTGAAGAAGGAAGGGTATTCAAAACCATTCACCGATGCCTCCAGATCCAAAGGTTGAAAGGGAAGAAAAGGGGATAAATGCACATACTGCCATAAAGGATTCCATCCAGAATCCACATGCATGCAGAAAAAAATAGATATAATGACTCAAATACTTCAGAAAAACAACCTTGGATATCACATCCCCCAGGGTGCTAAGAAGAATAAGCCAGAAGATCAGAATCCTAAGAAAGGAAATTCCAGCCATGCCTTGATTGCCATCAACTCCTCTCCCGATGCTTGGATCGTAGATTTAGGAGCATCACA
>JASDQU010028639.1:0-29150 GCA_032191745.1 Picea mariana
CATTTCTTGAGAAATGAGACATGAAAAACATTATGAATAGTCATGCATGCAGGAAATGTAATCATATAAGCTACTAGTCCAATCCTTTCTAGAATTTCAAATGGTCCACAATATCTGGTTGCCAACTTGGAATAGTTTCCTAGCTTCAGGGAACTTTTGTTGGCTTGCACCTTCAAGAAAACATGATCACCCACTTTAAAATCCCTGTGGTTTCTGCCTTTGTTAAAATGTTTTTTCTGCCTGTCTTGGGAAGCCTTCAAATTCTACTTAATATTTAACACTTGCTCTTCCATTTCACCGAGCAACTTTGGCCCAATTATTTATCTATTAGATAGGTTGTCACATCTTATTGGCGTGTTGCACTTTCTGCCATAAAGTGCCTCAAATGGGCTCATCTTCAATGATGCTTGGTACCCATTATTGTAAGAAAACTCTACCAAGTGTAGGTAGTCTTCCCATCTAAATGGTTTTTCCATCACATACATTCTTAACATATCTTCTATCACATGATTTACTCTTTTTGTTTGTCCATCAGACTTAGGATGATAAGATGTGTTGAAGTTCAGGCTCGTTCTGATCCCCTTGAATAATCCTCTCCAAAACTTCGAGGTAAATTTTGGGTATCCGCCAGGCACAATTGTATTGGGAATACTGTGCAATCATGCTACTTCCCTCATATAAATATCAACAACATTGGTTGTCGTGTGTGTTATTGGATAATATCGATAAATGCAGACATAAAATGATCTCCCTAGATCCACCTAGATCTAGAACAAAACAAGATAGGGGATGGTGCTTTCCCTAAGCTCTAATCATTGAATCTATTATCAAAGAAAGGATGTGTGACATACCTTTGAGTATTGCTTCCTTATGTCTTTGTTTCCCCTGCTTCGCTCTGGTGCTCTTGTGCTATTGATCCTGTAATGAAACAAAAACCAAACAAAGTGAAAGTAATAATAGTATATTCAATGAATACTTATGCATCTGATCAAGAAATCATGTAATAAAATGAGAATGATTTTATGGGAAAGAAACATGCCACTGTATTATATTAAGAGAAAGTGGAAGATACAACTGAACAAACTTGATGCTGCAAAGATCCCTTTTGATGGCCCTTGCTCTTGACACACACACTTGATCCAAGCTTGCATGAAGATGATCCACAATAACTTGATAAGCTAAGATGAACCCTTCAAGAATCTGATGTAGAGTACCTCACACAATTCACAACCTATTCAAACTTAATCATTCCTTACTTGCTCTTGATTACTAATTTTTCTTACTTAATGCTTAACCTTTTCCATGAGAAATCCATCATTATATAGGAGAAAGAGAGATGGTTAAAGAGATCAAGATGATCCAAATAAATCAGAGAGGCGGGTAGGATCTCAACCACATGGATGCCACTTCATGTTCTAGAAGATTCCTTCTAGAAATTTCGTGAAATTCTTCCTTTTTCTCATTTTTAGAACGTCATCGCACCCTGTCTATATAGAAACCTATGGAAACCCCATAGGCTAGGTTTAGAGAAGCCTGCAAAAATCAGACATTTCTGCACTTTATAATACTACTAGCCTGCGACGTCCTTCTAAAAACAAGCCTTGTAGAGCAGGAAGCCAGTTATTTTTCTAATGGGAAATATCCCTTTGAGAGGATGAATACATGATTGTAGATACATCACCAGGGTGACCAAAATAATGTGTAACAGAATTCCCCCCAAAGTATAAGGTTGGAATTTGTGACAGCCGAAATACTTTGTAGAACGTGTGTGTGTGTCAGAAACAAGGAGCGCACGAATCAGAAACCTGCAAACAATCAAGCATCTGCATAATCATCATACCATTTTTGAGGTAAAAATTCCCATGTTCAGACTACAAGTGATTTAAACCAACAATGTCAGTCATGGCCACCAATCATACACTGTGGATCCATGTCATCAAGATTATACATAGACACCAGGAATACACTGTGGATCTATGCTATAAAACAAAAATTCAGACATATCCACGAGACATACAAAGTGGATCTATGTGTCAATACAAATCATAAATATTCCATTGCAACCTGGACCAAAATGATGAGGTCCAGGGTCTTCAATACCTTCATTCGTAAGTATGAATCTAGCCATGTGATTATAGGTGTTGAATTCAAACATGGTAGAAACCACTTGATTACCGATCATTGATGAAAATCGTTAACAAGTGCGAGGGAAATCACCATTGATGTCAATGACTCCTAAGGTACCACAGTACAATCCATCGAATGTGAATAAATGAGCTGAAGTCTAACACTCGATAGAATATCTCGATCAGGGACCAATGATGTGAATCCACTGTTGAAAGTGAAGAAACCTTCCATTGAGGCATGCAAGCCCTAGTTACTAAATGATTTCTAAGTCTTATTCCCAAATGATGAGTTGAAGTCAATAGGAAAAGACTCGTCACAGGAGGGCCTTGATGTATCCCCCATCAATGACTTGAAATAATTAACAAATTTAGGGTAGATCAAAGTATGAAAATGATTTGAAACTGACACAGGGAAATGGTAAGAATGGATAACTACAGATGGCCGACTCGATAGAAGGCTTGTGCAAGGTTGGAATTATCTTGAACATATGAACGGCATGACAATGGTATTGGCAGCATTGACTCAAAGACGACCCAGGATATGAACTTGCAGAAGGTCATATGAGAGACAAATGAATTTCCCAACCTAGGCTCAATGACGAAGGGGGTGTCATGTTCAAGAGCAACTATTCCACTAACACAAATACTGAGACATATTTCTTTCCCAAATTCCCCCCCACCATTTTTGGCGAGTACCTCTTTATTTTTACGCAAGCTTGAGGAGGATAAGATATTCTTGTTGATGTAAACTCATCCTTTGGACAAGTCCCTCAGAGTATGTTTAACGAACCCTAAGAAGGAGTGGTTCAGTCCCATATGGGTCTTTTGATATTTTTTAACGAGTCCAAAGATAGAAAACTTGGGGTTTTTCATGTTTAGAGAGTCTAAAAAACACTTAAAGAGAACTCTCTCAGTTCATTTTTCGTAAAGTAGTTCGATGAGACCAAAAAGTGATAAATTATCTCCCATCAAACATTTTCTTCAAATAATTTTATGAGCATGAAAAGAACAAGGTCGCTCGAGAATATTTTCATTTTTATGGAGCATGAAAAGAGCTTAAAGGATACTCCATGAGTTCCGTTATTTTTCATGTTACCATGATGAGTACGAAAAGATGAAAAAAGTATACTCGATTGCGTTCTCATTGATTTTCGAGCACGAGAACGAACAAAGACTAGGCTTGAGGTTTTTCTGAAAAACCTTAAAAAGTACTTGTACATGTGACAAACAGAAAAAAAAAAAATTAAGAAAAATATATGTATTTCATTGTTCAGGATCCTAGTTCTTCCATCTGCGAGAAAATAAAACACTCATGAGACCATTAGACCTTTAGGTTTTGTAGAAAATGCATAAAATAATATGAAATATTAATAGAAAAAGTAAAAAATTAAATAAATATAGGTAAAATATCTTTTTTACTATTTCATTTGCATTTTGCCTAAAAATTGCCTAGAAACCCTATTGCGGTAGGTACGGGTGACCATTCAATGAATGACTTCCATCAAAATGGTAATTTCCTTGTCCTCTTGCTTTTCAATGGATTAAATTTCATTTTTATTGGTGTAAAATTGATTTTTGAGTTGAATTTTAGGCCAGTAGGTGCGCACAAGGGTCGTCGCAGGTGACCTAGGTCGGGACCTATTGAAACCATCGGTTTTCGCAAGAAGCTTGTGGTTCACCTGCAGAAACCCTACACTTTGTGAAATCAAATTTATTCACATGTGTTTAGCCAATAAAAACTTTTCAAAGCAACAAATGAGGATACTAATTTCCCTTTATTGTCCCAATGTAGGTTTTTGATCATCAAAATGATGGGGTGGAGGGAGAGGGAACACGAAGATGATGATTTCATTGCCTTGAATGACCAGGGTACCATAAATTCCCTCTGACAGTGTGGGTTACTGAAGTTCTTTAAAATCCAGGGCATTAGGGCCCAACTGAGGTTGTTGGAGTACCTATTCCACATGTGGGATGTGGACCAACAGGTGTTTCATGTGGGTGACCAAGAAATGTCCTTAAATATTAAGGATATCTATTTATTGATGGGGTTATCTCATCATGGGTCTCATGTGACTTTAACAGGAGGCAGAGGTGGTGGTCTACCAATGAGTGAGTATCTTTGTCGATACTGTGATCCCGAGGTAGAGAGATGCAAGGGCAAAGTTTCCATCATGGGTGTCCGAGATTTACCCCTCCGGACTATCCTTTTTACCATTGCACATATGGAGAGGAGTGAATCTACTCAGATGGCCCTCCAAATCTATTTTCAATATGCAGTGGAGTGCATGGAGCCTCAGGTTTTTAACTAGAGTGACAAAGTTCTTCATAGCATGAAGACACAACTCACAAAATGCAAGAAAGGGGACTTGAAACAATTTGGATACAAGTCTATCTTAGTGTCTTTCTTCCTAGAGAGGGTCCCACATTTATGTTTATAGGTAGATTAGGGCATACCATCTCCACAAGACACAAGGATGAAGAGGTGGTGTGACCTCATGGCCCGACATGTGGCCAGCCCCATCATGAAGTATAATGATGTATTTTTTCACTGGTTGATCCCTCAACTTCTGATGGTAGATGATTATGCATATGCCACGTTGGATTTTAGAGGTGAACCTTTTGGCCCTTGGTTATGAAAGTTAGCGAAGAGCAAGGAAGAAAAGGAAAAATGCAAATTGCGTGGAAGACACAATGACTGTTACTGGTTCGAAGTGATAAAAAGAGCAGAAAAGACGAAGTGAAGTAAAAGGAAGCAAGTCGTTGGATGAGGAGATTGAGGATGAAAGATTAGAAAGGAAGAAGGATCGTGGACAAATCAGCAAGTGGAAAAAGCCACCATTGGATCTTTGGAGCACCATGTGAGAAGGAAGGAAAGACAAGCTCGCGAAGCTCTGAAAACGCGGGTCAAGTTGACCTAGGGTTTTGGTATCTAAGGTTTTGACACCTATGTTTCAACCTAAGGATGTTGGTGAGTGATTGTAATGTATAAATAGAGGTCTAAAGGAATTGGGATGGGTTTTTGTTACTATTGTTGGTTTTATGATTTTCATTGTGTGATCCAGTGAGTGATATTGAGTGAGAAAGAAGTGTTGAGTATGAGATCCTTCTGTATTGTAAGATCTTTAGCTGGGTACGAAGATCAACCCTGTAGCTGGGTGCACATGGAGGGGAGAGACAGAGAGGAGAAGAGAGAAGATATGCTAACTGAGAGCGCAAACAAGAACTGTATGCTTCATCCTAATATATTATAAGAACATTTTTGTGGACGTAGCTCTAGAGAGAGGGTGAACCACGTATATCTTGTGTCGTATATGTGATTGGTGTTCTATTCTTAGTCACTGATATATTGCTATTTCATTACTATGTTAGATCTGATAGATGGTTGTGTGGAGTAGATATAAGCTGATAAGCGATATATGCATGATGTATTGTTCCAGTATTAGATCCACTTGATATTACCCTTGGTTGCAGACATCCCTGTCCTGCAACCCCCCCATAGTTTCTTCGGGGGAGACTGCATGTGCTTCACAAGTGTTGTCGAAAGGTTCAATATTTAGGGCTTGTTGGTGCATCTTGGAGTTGAACCCTGGGTTTGCCCCTATGCCAAAAAATGGTTTTGTTGCCGGGACAGGAATCTTCTTGAGGGAATGTCAAGGTGGTTTCCATAAAAGACATAAATTCAAAAGTGGATAGAGGATCAAGAAAAGGACTTCGCCAAAGCCCAGAACAAGAACCCTAATATTCGTATAGAGGATTGGTTGGAGAAATATATCTTTACTAATATACACAAAATTTCCTTTGGAGGAATCCATTAGGAGCTATATGAGTGGTTAGCTAGGTTAGAATATACCCAGTTTGAGATCAGATCTATATCTCCTGTGGTTTGGACATTGGCGTTGATCAAGAAGGCCAAGAGAGATGATAACATCATGTCAAGAGCAGTAGATCACTAGTTTGATAGCACCATTGGAGGGTACATCACCGAGTTTGTTGTTGACAAAGTACAGTCATATAGCCAAGCCGAGAGATATTTATTCAAGGGACCCAGAGGAAACTTTTTACATTTTCTAAAGTTAAGGATCAAGATGCTATTGCATGAGAAGAACATCTTGAAGATACAGTAGATTGGTCGGATCTAGAAAATCTAATGTTCAAGAATTCAGACAGTGACAATGACACAGAGGCTGGGCATACATGTAGTGGGAGAGAGTTTAGAGAAGTTCATATTGAAAACCTATTTAAGTAGAACTATGGGGACGAAGGTTTATACAGTGGAGAAGAGGTAGATCTGATGGATGAAGAGCATTCAGAACCTGCTGGGATAGAGCAAGGGAAAGCTGAAGAACCTCGTCGAGAAGAGTCAGAAACTTCAGGAACTACAAAAACTACTGAAGTAAGTACTATTTTCCCTCCTGTTGATTCAATAGCATTAAGTAATCCAAGTAATCCAAGCCACCAGAGTGTTCAGAGCACTATCACTAGTAGTCCACCGCATACTCAGTCAGGAACCCTAGGAAGATCTATGGCAGATAAGATGAGGCTCCCTATTTTTATGGGAGATGGGTCTGAAGACGCTGATCAGAACTGGTTCCTATGTGAATTTTTATGGAATATTAAGAATGTCACCAACGAAGCTGTTAAAAGAACTCAGTTTAGTACTACCCTAAGGGATCGCGCACTGAGCTAGTACATGAAGCTTGTCCAAGGACTTACATAGCCTAAGCCACTGAATGGGATCAAGAATGCGTTGATTGCAGAGTTCAAGAAACCCAAGTCAGAGTCACAATGTATTACAGAGCTAAAAGAGATCAAGCAGAAGGTAGTTGAATCTGTTTGGGAATTCGATCAGAGATTCAAGACCTTAACAGGCCGATTGATTTTTCATATCCCAAATGAGCAGAACAAAGAATGGTTCATTCTTTTCCTCTTACCACACATCATAGTTCCTATGATGTAATAGAATATTGCTTCGCAGGATGAAGCATTAGATATCGCCATGAAGTTAAAATCATCCCCTATGGGAGAATCTAGCTCAGGTATGAGTCAAATCTTGAGTCATCTAACTAGTTTGTCTCTGCAGGTCGAAGATATGAAGAAAGACAATAGAAAAGATAAAAGAGAAGACATATGGTGTGTCAGATGAAAATCAAAAGGTCGTGACAAGGAACATTGTCCCCTATTTCATAAGTAGTTGGCCTCTGGAGGTTTGAGCCATTTCAAGCAAGTCACCCTACCCTGGTGCGAGGTATACAGAAATAGACATCACCCTGGTGAGTGTTATTACATGAAAAAATATGTTCAGACACCCAAAAAATTGTATTGCATGTTTAGTAAGTCCATGGGGCACAATGATAGGGATTGTAGGGCTTATGAACTCATGCATGAAAGGTCAAGAGACATATACAAAATTCAAGGTGAAGCACAACAAGAAGGAAACACTACGCAGTATAACTCCCCTGGGAGAGGAAACTTCAATACTCGCGGTGGATTCAGAGTACGAGGACGAGGATGAGGTATGGTTCAAGGCCAAGGATAGATCATTTGTTACAACTGCACACAACCAGGAGACTTAGCAAGGGTCTGTCAGAACCCTTGAACTACTTGCAACTAATGCAGTTCCTTCGAACACGTTATAGAGGATTGTCCTGTGATGCTAGCTAAGGTTTAGGAAAGACAAGGACCTTAGCAGAACCCGCAAGTGAAACTAATATATGTTGAACCTCGTGGAGAAGACCCTTGATTCGTTGTTATCACTAAAGGAGGCATTGTTAACGGAGAAGATAGACTGACCCAAGGAAAGACTACATAAGACTCAGGAGTCAGGAAAGCTACAGAGAAGACCCAAACTTTTGATGCAAAGAAAGAAAGACAAATATTTGAGGAGGAAAGAAAAGAGTTCAAGGTAGACCAAGGCTCTTCATCAAAGACACAGACAGAAGTAAGAGAATGTGAAATGCCTCTAGAATTCGATTAGTTTTCTTCGCCAAAAGAAGGAAAAGAGGTAAGCAAGCTCATGGAATTTTTATATACTTGTATTAAGTTGATTCAGGATGAGAGCGTTGTACAAGAGCTACAAAATTTAATTAGACAGTATGAGATAGGAAGGGTAGATCCTTTACTGAATAAAGCAGTACATAAACTATCCAAGAAGAGAAGGAAAAATAAGGAACTACACTTGAATTCTCAGATAGGAGAATATGATATAGACTATGTGGTCCTCAACTTAGGGTCGGAGGTCAATGTCATGACAAAGAAAACTTGGGCACTGATGGGAAAACCGAAGTTAATCTATTCCCCTATCAAACTTAGGATGGCTAATCAGAAAGCTATAATCCCCTTTGGAAGATTGGAACATGTCCCTGTTGACATTGACGTAGTAAGAACATTTGCATATTTTGAGGTAATTGAGATAGTTGATGACAATTTCCCTTACCCTGTGCTGTTAGGAATTGATTGGGATTTCAATAATTACAGTGTGGTTGATTTAAGGAAAATACGTATGAGGTTTTAAAGAGATGGCCTTGGGGCCATTGCACCTTTATATCCATATGAAGGTCAATGATACACAAAACCTATCAGAGAAGAAGACTGCGTACATGAACTGGAAAACATATACAAACTAACAACCAGACAATAGGATTACATTAATCCTATGAATGATGGAAACCTGAGCTAGCGAAGTGACAATGCATGTTCATTAGATTCAGAAGAAGAACTCGAGAACTAGCAGAACAAAATGTATGAAGTATCTACAAGGAGATGTGCCATATTAACCATAGAAGTTCATTAGATCGGCACAACTGTAAGTAACTTTCCCACTTTTGATGATCTGAATCCTTTAGAAACCTTATTGTCAGAATTCGAAGCAAGTGTACCAACACAACAACTATTGTTCGCAATGGATGAGGCCTTGAAAGAAACACCAACAAGATGGTGAGGGACACACATAAACAACAATATAGAATGGGTACAATTTCGTACCCTAATGATCGCGCGATTCTCAGCACAAGTGGAAGGTTGCGAAGTTTGGTACACAGGTCAAAGCTACCCAAAGGACCATGTGCAAATTTGTGAGGAAGCTTTGAGAACCATTCATCAAGAACAGTGGGTGCACAAGTTCATTAACACACTAGACACAACCCCTATCAACTGGTACCTTCAAGCGGAGCTACACCTCATCATTGCAGATTGGGAAGGTATGACTCAGAACTTTGTAACCACCTTCTTATTTGAAATTCAATATCATTCAGTAGATCAAGTGTTACATATTGTAAGACATAAATTATTTTAGGAGGCCTCTCACCCTCCTTTGGAACAAGAAGAGGACGAATGGACTGCGCCTCTCTAGAAAATGCAAGGCTGTTACAACATCAATGATGATGAAGATGATGATCCTAGGAAGGTGAACATTGCCGAAAAAGAAGGCCAGAGAGATGTGGAAGGACCAGGAGTTGAGATACCATTCATTGGACAACCGATCAAGATTAATAAGGTCAACATTGGAACAGATCATACACCGAAGCTTGAAAATGTTGGAGATTATTGGGATGTTGCTACTATTGATAAGATAACATAGTTACTGCATGAATATCAAGACTTGTTTTCGACCAAGTTCACTAATATGAAGGGCATTAAAGGGCCTATGGGAGAGATGAGAATCCCTTTGAAACCAGATGCAAGACCAGTCAAACAAAGACCATACATATTGAACCCTAAATATAAGGAGAAAGTGAAGATTGAGTTTGACAGAATGTTGGAAGTAGGGATTATAGAACCTATCGAAGAATCAGAGTGGATTATCCCTATGTTGGTACAAGACAAGAAGATAGGAGAGATCAAGATCTGCGTAGATATCAGGAAGATGAATGATGCATGTTTTCATGACCCCTTCCCTACACCATTCATTGACAAAGTGTTAGATAATGTGGGAGGCTAGGAGGTATATTCTTTTACAGATGGATTTTCAGGATACCATTAAATCCGAATTGCCAAGGAAGATTGCCATAAGACCACATTTGCAACAAAATGGATATCCTACCAGTATAAAGTAATTCCATTTGGATTGAAGAATTCCCCAACCATCTTTTCCAACGTAGTGGTCGAAGCATTCAAGGATTTTCTGCATAAATTTCTAGAAGCATATTTTGATGATTGGACTATTTTTAGTTTATTGAAAAATCATATTGAATGTCTAAGGCTAATGTTGGACAAATGCAGGCAGTGTCAAATTTCCTTGAATCTGAAGAAGTGCATCTTCTTCTCATGATTTGGAGTGTTATTAGGTCATATTGTATGCAAGTAGGCATTGTTGGTAGACCCATCTAAAATTTCCATTATAGTTGATCTTCCACCTCCTACTTCAGTCAAATAGTTGTGCACTGCACTGGGACATACTAGATATTACAGGAAGTTCATTAAAGGATATCCCCAGATTACAAAACCCATGGAGAAGATTTTGAATAAAGACTATCAATTTCACTGGACAAAAGAATGCCAGCAAAGCTTCAACACACTGAAACAGAAAATGATTATTGCGCCTATTCTGGTTTTCCCAAATTAGAGCAAGGAGTTTCATGTGCATGTCAATGCATATTCTATTGCCTTAGGAGAAATGTTATCACAACCTGGGGAAGGATATATTTACCATCCATTAGATTTTTCTAGAAGGAAACTATCCACGACTAATATTAATTACACCACCATTGAAAGAGAAGGGTTAGCCATGGAGTATGCGCTGCAAATTTTTTTCCAGTACTCGTTGGGAGGACACTTTAAAATGTTTATTGATCACTACGCACTGAAATACCTAGTCAACAATCCAACGTTGGGGGGGAGAATATGAATATGGATTCTGTTATTTTAGGAATATGATTTTGATATCATATTTAAGCCAGGAAGAATGAACAAAGGTCCTGGCCACTTGTCGAGGTTAGAACATGGAGAAGAACCCACTAGTTTGGAGGATGCACTACCAGATGCATAGTTATTGGCCATTAGAAAGATTGATGACCACTTCACAGAGATAGTCCAGTTCTTGCCAACAAGAATGGAACCTAGTGAGTATACAATTCCCCAAAAGAAATAGCTAGTAGTGCGCACTGCCAACTTTTCACTTATAGCTAGACAACTATACAAAATGGGACCTGATGAGATATTGAGAAGGTGTGTTATGAAGGTAGAGCAACCATTGATCCTAACAGAATCTCATAAAGGCATCGCTAAAGGACACTATGTAGGGAAATCAACTTCGCAGAAGGTTCTTAGAGTTGGCCTTTGGTGGCCTACCTTACACAGAGATGCTAAAGACTATTATAGAGCCTGTGATGTATGCCAAAGAGTTGGGAAACCATCCAGAAGAGATGAAATGCCCTTAGCACCACAACTAACCCAAAAAGCATTTGTGAAATGGGCCATTGACTTCGTGGGACCTATAAACCCACCAGGAAAGCGAAAAGGAGCAAGGTATATCATTATTGCGACATAATATTTGACCAGATGGGCCAAAGCAAGAGAAGTTAAGGACTGTAGTGCAACTACAACTACACACTTCATCTTTGATGACATCATAACCAGGTTTGGATGCCCAAATATCCTTATGAGTGATCAAGGCACACATTTCATAAATAAAACAGTTGAATACCTGACTGAGGAATTTGCAATCCACCATCAGAAGAGAACACCCTACCATCCACAAGAAAATGGGATAGTTGAAGCATTCAACAAAATCTTGAAGACAACACTAACGAATATTTACAGTGATAATAGAGATGACTGGGATTTATGAGTACCAACTGTATTATGGGCCTATAGAACCACTTGCAAGAAGCTAACAATGTAGACCCCCTTTAAATTGGTGTATGGACTTGAAGCGGTTGTCCCCATGCAATACTTGGTACCAAGCTTAAGAATTACTTCCTTTACATATATGGACAACATTGGCATTTTTCGAGAGAGGATTTCACATTTGCTCAAAATAGAAGAAGACAGATTTATTGCAGCATTCCATCAACAGGTCTAGAAAGAAAGAGAGAAGGCCTACCATGACAGACACATTAAGAAGAAGGCATTTAAGCAAGGTGATTTGGTATTGGTATATGACGGTAAATTCATGAAGCATCTAGGAAAGTTTGGAACACATTGGCTTGGGCCATATGAGGTCACCTATGTTACAGAAGGAGGATCTACACAGTTCAAGACTTTGAATGGAGAATGGAAGGAAGGATTTTTGAACGAGAGTCGTATGAAATTGTATTGTGACAACCAGCTGCCTCGTAGCTCTCAGTAAAAGAACGAGAAAAAGGGTCTAGGTACCAGGTACAGTTGAAATTGGGTACCAGACATAGAAAAGACAATCTGCACAAGGAAGGAGAGGAGGCATAGAGAAGAATGTGAAGATTGCATTGCACAGTCTAAAGTCGAAGTAAAACAGAAAGATTAGTTATGAAGTGCCTCGGGACAAGTCACAGGTGAGTGTTGGGGATCTGTTGGCCCTTGGTTATTAAAGTTAGAAAAGAGCAAGGAAGAAAAAGAAAAACTCAAACTACGTGGAAGACACAATGACTGTTATTGGCTCGAAGTGAGAAAAAGAGAAGAAAAGATGAAGCGAAGTAAAAGGAGGCAAGTCGTTGGACGAGGAGATCGAGGATGATAGCTCAACAAGGAAGAAGGATCATGGACAACTCAACAAGAGGAAAAAACCACCTTTGGATTTTTTGGAGCACCGCGTGAGAAGGAAAGAAAGATAGGATGGTGAAGCCCTAAAAACATGGGTCAAGTTGACCTAGGGTTTTAAACACCTTGGGTTTTGGTATCTAGGGTTTTGACACCTAGGATTCAACCTAAGGATGTCGGTGAGTGATTGTAATGTATAAACAAAGGTCTAAAGGACCTGCGATGGGTTGTTGTAAATATTGTTGTTGTTATGATTGTCATTATGTGATTGAGTGAGTAATATCGAGTGAGAAAGAATTGTTGAGTATGAGAGCCTTCTATATTGAAAGATCTTCAGTTGGGTTCGAAGATCAACCCTGCAGTTGGGTGTGTAGGGAGGGGAGAGACAGAGAGGAGAAGAGAGAAGGTATGCTAGCTGAGAGCGCAAACAAGAACTATATGCTTCATCCTAATATATTATAAGCACAATTCTGTGGACATAGACCTAGAGAGAGGGTGAACCATGTATATATTGTGTCATATATGTGATTGTTGTTTTGTTCTTAGTCATTGATATAATTCTATTGCATTACTGTGTTATATCTGATAGATGGTTGTGTGGAGTAGATCTAAGATGATAAGCGATATATGCAAGTTGTATTGTTCTAGTATTATATCCACTTGATATTCCCCTTGGTTGTATATGTTTCTGTCCTGCAACCCCCCCATAATTGTTTCAGGTGAGACTGCATATTCTTCGCAGGTGTTGTCAAAAGGGCCAGTAGGTAGGGCTTGTTGGTGTGCTATTAGAGATGAAACCTAGGTCTACCCTTGTGCCAATAGACCCTAACTTGGTTCTACCTGAGGGATTTCAGTGGGGAGACCTAGGTAAGAAATGCATTTTTTTTTTATGATTTTTTTGTGAGTTTTGAAATATAAAATGTTTTTTATGCTTTCAATCTAATGACTAATAAATAAAATTTGACAATGCAGATGTAGGGACACACCCACCTTCGAGTACATTCCCTATTTAGAGATGAGGGGAAGTAGTCATGGTAGCAGGATGGGATGTTGATGACTATGAGGTGGTCGAGCAGAACCTAGAGGGATTGACAGCAGATATCCCAGACATCTCCATCGATGAGATTCTGAGGCGTTATCAATGCCATACTGTGGGCGTATCTAGTTCACTTAGTCGACTACTTTGTAGGGTATCATAGGAAGTAGTGTTCTACCGTGAGCAACATCCTTGATGCTATTTTGTATATGAAGCCAAGTGCTTTTCATTTTGATATTTTTGGTCTTCGGAAGAAAAAAAAAAATTTGTAAAACATTTTTATCGTTATATATATACATGAGGCTTCTACCAGCTTACTTTCTTTAATGTGAATTGTGTTTGGATTTACATGTGTCTCAAATGTCTGTCTATCACGTAATGAGCTAATGCATCTGTTAATGTATTTAGACATCTAGGAATATGTTGATATTCAATGTAATTGAAGTAACGTTCCAAGAGGCAAATTTGTAGATATACCCATAACAAAGTAGCACTTCAGATAGAATAGACATTACTTAGTTGTAGTACCACTAACTGCTAATCAAGCCATACAACAAGGTGACGAATTCCAAGTGAAATAGTGTCGGTCAACAATTCGATGACTGCACTATATTTCATGATATAGTTAGTTTTATGACCGAGCCATACACCATGTAGACTGATTAACTCATTCGTAGATGCATATATTTACCAAGCAGCGGATGCTAAGTTCTGAGTACTATGACTAGCGCCATCGACGAAGCCAATGTAGGGTAATGAAGGCACTGACATCTAGAAACCAAGAACAATGCAAGGTAAGAAGATGGGGGTCGAAACCAAATAATGAAAAAGCACACAAAAGTAGCACACAATAGTATGATACAATAAAAATACAATCACTCTTGCAAAGATGGCCTAAGCATAGTAATTATTTAAGTAAATCTCATTCCTAGGCTCACTCAAAGGAATTCCATCATAATCCACAAACTCATAAGCTCCCTTTCCCAAAAATCGTTTGACAATATAAGGACCTTGCCACATAGCCTCGAATTTTCTGGCCCCAAGTAAATCACGATCTTGTTCATACAGGAGAATTAGATCATCTTCAGAGAAAACATGTGGCTTCACATGCTTATCGTATTGGGATTTGACACGTTTTTTCTAAGCTTCAATAAACAGGGTGGCATCACGACGGGTTTCATGTAATTGCATCAGGTACAATAGACGTTCCTCTTCAGCAGAGGTGTTGGGAAGAAGTTCAATGACTAGCTTCAAAGATTGTATCTCACATTCAATCGGCATGACAACTTTGATACCATACACTAATTGGAAAGGAGTAAGTTTTGTGGTAGACTTTATGGATGTCCGATAGGCCCATAACATTAAAAAAAACATCGTGTGCCAACTTGTCTTGTTAATTCCTACTATCCTTCGAAGCATAGTGATAAGAACTTTGTTTATCACTTCAACCTGGCCATTGGCCTATATATAGTAGGGGGTTGAGTTTTCATGCTGAAGACCCAACTTTTCAGTAAGCTTAGACATCACGAAATTTTGAAAATGGCTACCATGATCAGTAACGATAGCTTGCGGGATTCCAAATCGAGTGATGATATGATTGAATATGAAAAGTGTTGCATTTTTTCTGGTGTTATCGAATGTAGGCATTGCCTCGACCCATTTAGTGAAATAATCCATGGCTACGATGATGTATCCATGCCCCCTGGCTGAGTGAGGGTTACATTTCATGAAGTCAATGCCCCGTTTTGCAAAAGGACCAACAAAAACTACAGGGTGTAAAGGAGTGAGATGAGATCGTATCTTGTTATTATACGTTTGACAAGCATGACACTTGTGGGCGGCAGTAATACAGTCTTTAAACAAATAAGCCCAGAAGTACCCTTCTCGTAGGATCTTTTGGGTAGTGGCATACCTAGACATATGACCACCACATGCTCCAGAGTGGTATTCATTCAAAGCTTTCTCATCCTCATCATAGGTGAGACAACATTGAAAAATAGAATCAACACCATGGTGATAAAGAGTGTCACCAAGAATTAGGTATTGACGGGGTTGATACCATATAAAATGATGGTCTGTGCTAGAAAGGTTGGGCCGGAAAGTTTGAGTCTAGAGATAGATGATAATATCTCGATACCAAGAGTCATCAGAACTGATCAGAAAAAATGGATTTATTAGGCTAGGAATCCTCTGCCACATTTTCTATCTCAGTAGAGGGAAGGTCACATATCAGTTCGGAAAAAACCAATGATTTCTTAGAATTATCACGTTCAAACTCTAAGTCTAAATCCTAGAGAATCACAATCCATTTGGAGTACTTTCCCCCTAGAAATTGGCACGTAAGTATATGTTGCATAGGGTTGCAATCGAAAATGACAATGGTCCTGCGTAATAGGATATAATGACGAAAACGTTGGATAGCTTAAACAACTGCCAAGGCCATTTTTTCCACATGTAGGTATTTGGGTTCAGTAGTCGTGAGACTCCAACTCAAATAATAAATTACATGTTCATTGTGAAAATCATCTTCTTAGACTAAAACCATGGAAATGGTAAAGTCTGTAGTGGCGAGGTAGAGGAAATAGTCTCGACTATAATCGGTTGGGAAAAGAAGTGGTGTACGGATTAGGGAAAGTTTCAAATCTTTGAAGGATTTGTTGGCAGTTTCATCCCATACGAACTTGTAACCCTTCTTCAATAGTCGAGTAAATACTAATGTTAACTCATCGTAATTGGGGATGAATCGACGCAAAAAAAATTTCTTCCCTTGAAAACTTTGGAGCTGAAAAAGTGTAGAAGGAGGAGGTAGATTAAGGATAGCCTCAACCTTCATAGGGTCCACCCTAATTCCATGAAGTGACACAATAAAACCTAGAATTCGGCTGGAATCCACACAAAAAACACATTTATGTGGGTTTAAACGTATACGATAGTAACAACAATGAATGAAAATGGCTTGGAGATGGGCCGGTAGATCATCGAGATATGGCTGTACGATGTGCTTGATATCGTGAAAATCATAAGACATATCATGTTGAAAAGTCACTCCAACGTTCTTTAAACTGAAAGGAAGTTTTTGGTAGGCAAAGGTACCCCAAGGACATATGAAAACAGTCTTGTGTTGATCCGCAGAAAAAATATTAATCTGATTATAGTCAGAGAAACCGTCCATTAAAGACAATATTTCACTCCCGGCACAATAATCAACGATCTAGTCAACGAAGGGGGTTGGATAATTTTCCTTAGGAAAAGATTTATTAATATACCTATAATCGACACATACACGGATCGTTCCTTGTTTTTATTGACCGGAACTAGGTTGGATACCCAATCGGTTAAAGCCACAAGATAGATAAATCCAGCTTTAAGAATTTTTTCGACTTCGAGCTTGATAGATTTATAAGTGATGACTTCATCATCGGAACATGTAGTGAAAATGTGAACATTTTTGACAACTCCAGTTTTAATGGATATGTCAAGAGGAACGGTGGGTGAAATATTACTCAGGTTCCCTTCATAAATCACATCGTGTGTGGACTCGAGAACAGAGGAAATGACAACAACGGTCGATGGAGTCGAAATCCATTGGTAACTCTCTATGGTGTGTTTCTCCAGGAAGAGGATGGAACGATGATTTCCATCGTCCCATGGGTTATCTTCCATAGACATAAGTGACATGATCATCTGATCCATAGGAAAGATGATGTGAAACAGATCGGGAGATGAATCACCAAGAGAGGGAGTAGAAGGGTTTTCTGATTGAATGGATTGATAAGTGGATTCAACTGGACTTAAAGGAATTTGTTCACCATAGAGAATATAATCACCAGGATCAGGTACTATCCATGGGTCATAAGACATGGGGGTTTCGTAGACAGAGGTTGAAATCATGTTGATCGAGGTGACAAAAGGAGGTGGAACATCAGATGGTCGTATTGGGAAGGTACCCATTAAAGTGGAATATTTTAGGAGACCCACACCGACATTCTCATACCCAGGAGGTGTCTTCGAGATAAATGGCACATTTTTAGTACAGGAATTGGAGTTGAAAAATCCTAGTTGGTCAACCGTAATGACTTTTCCTTGATGTGGGAAACGTAATACATGGAAAAGGGTTGACACGATGGCACACATGGAATCAATAAAGCTACATCCAAGTAAGAGGTTATAGTCAAGACATGCATCAAAGTCCTCAACCTCTACGTTGATCGATTTGCCTTCCAACATAATAGACAATGAGGGAAGAACATCGTAGGGATTAAAACTAGAACCATTGAAAGCCTTAAGTGTATTGTGTGATTCAGTGAGGGGGGGAGATCCAATGGATTTCCAACAAGCAACAAACATGACACATGTCGAGGTTCCCTAATCAATAATGGTTCTACAGATGTTCTTGTTCTCAACAACAACTTGAATTTGAAATGCTAACTAAGGAGGTAGCCTTGGAATGTGATCTTCCAAGTCAAACATTATCAAATTCATATCTGTGGGATCAATTTCACCGATGTCCTTTAACATTGCCTTCCATTGAGGAAGAAAAATTATAAGGACTTCGAGAGCTGACATCGTAGAGGGTTCTTGCACAAGATCTTCTACAATACTGTAGTTTTGATTAGCACATGAATGAGGATTGAAGGAAGACTTTCGAACAATGCCCTTTGGAGGAGGGAAAAGCACTCTATTGGGACTCGGTCATTCAAGATGAAGAGGACCATTGGGACGTGAAGTTGAAGGAGGTGGTTGAACCAACGAAGGTGGTAAATTGTCAAATTTCTCCTTTGAAGGAGAATAATCTTTGGCTCGAGTGGTGATGGCAACGTCATTCTTCGTAGAATTACCAGTACAAATAAGGACATATGAAGTGGTGGAAGGAGAGGGTTGGTCATGAATGACCAATTGAGCATGTTGCTGAGAAGGGAAAGGTTTTGACAAAACAACAAGAGTGGGAGTTTTTTTGGTCCCTTGAAGGAACTTAGTGACCTCAGCGCATCTTGGATAGTCTTTCATGTAGTGATCATCACCACAGATAAGGAAAGGATATCTAGGTTTACGCTTATCCTTATCATCACCAGACTGGGTCTTGGGTCTATCGGATTGTGGATTATTATTTCTATCCTCTTTATTCTTACCCTTTCCTTTTTTAGACTTATTTTTGTCGGCAGGGGTGGATTGAACAGAGTTAACCTCATAAGTTTTTCTGGTGGAAGGAGTAGGAGTCATAGCACTTGGAACATTAGAAGCAGGAGATTTGGGATTGGTGTGAGTAGCCGACGTGGATTTAGCATTATCATGGAAGGTGCCAATCACACCATCAACAACATGAGAAGCTATTGGGGTTGTTGAGGTAGCGGTGGTAGAAGGGTGAGGAGCATCATGGATTAAGTCGTAAAGAGTGCCCATTTGCGAATAAATGAGATCTAGGTACTGAGCGCGACTAATTGCCTGCTCTTTAGTGATAATGCCACCCATGGAAATATCATAGGAGATTTCATTCACAAATGATTTAGTGAACCATTCAGCTAATAACTGATCAAGAAGGTCGAGTTTGATCAAACGTCCTCTTCATCTCCACTCATGGATGTGATCAAAAATATGAGTGGCTGAAGATTTCTTAAAGGAACTCAAAATCTTGGTTCATGTCTCATAGCGGATAGGCAATTGGTAATGTGTGAGAAAATCCATGGAAAGGGTGTTGAAGTCATTAAAGAAACCTCATGGTAATTCTATATACCACTTTGCAGTTGAACCTCTGAGAGTTCGTTGGAAGAGTTGTAAGAGAATGGAGTCATCCATCAAAGAGTTGGATGAGCACCAAAGGTGAAAGGTCATGACATGGTTTTTTGGGGCTTCTCTCGATTTACCATCGAATTTGGGAATGTCGGACGGTAGCTTGGCTAGTATGATAGACCAATGGGGAGAATGTAATTTAGGATCATTCAAGATTCTAGACAAGTTGGGTAGATCCAAAGTGGCTAGAAAAGGAAGATGTCTATTCACTTGAGGATATTGGTGACTTTGGTGAGTAAGTCTCATCGGTGTACCAGTAGGACCATAAGTAGTTTGCATGTACGTGGAGTGTCCTGACGGATTTGGCCGAGGATTTGGAGGCATGTAGCCCATGGGATTGTGTTGGCTAGGAATGTTCCCTTGAAAATGGACACTAGACTCAACGTATGGACCCAAGTGGAACCCAAAGAACCCAAATATGGTTGGCCTGAGTGAGTGGGTAGAAAAGGGTTTATTTGAGGTTGTTTCCCCCTGGATGATTATATATTTCCTTGGGAAAGGATATTCCAAAGGTGGGCTAGTGATCTTGATGTGTTTTTTCCATACAGTGGGTTATAGAGTCCAACCTGAGGTTGTCCTCCAAGTGGAGGATACCCCCTAATGTTAGATTTCCCTCCAATGAGAATCTGGTAAATATAAGTGAACGAATTATGGTTGCTTCCAATTGGATTGGAGCCAATAGGGCCAGATTTCCTGAGAAAAGGTGGATAAGACCCTCCAGAGTGGACCTGGGAAGGTGTAGGAACAAAAACGGTAGCAGCATTGTACCCAGGTGGAACAAAAATTCTAGAAACTCTCAATGGAACTTGGGTAGGGATAGCAGTGGAAGGATTCAAAGCATGATACCCAGGAGGGATTGACGGGATAGGTCTAGATGAGAGTGGTGTGCCAATGGGATCTTATCTAGCCACCACATTCCTGGTAGGAATATTCATAACATTTGGGACCATAATAGAATGGGCCATCTGGAGAGAAAAAGTCAAGCTAGGACCAACGGACTGTGTGTCTGGAATGACAGTGATCTGGCTAGTTGTACCAAAAAAGTGGTTTGGAAACACCATGTAGGTAGCAGATACTTCAGGTATTTTTGATACGACAAGTATATCAACACCTGCTCCTGATCCATAAATGTCTCGCACCGTGTGAGTTGGGATTCTAAATATGTCGGTAGTCCAAAGAGGATTCCTAAATCCAAGGCCTGAATGGGGTCCAGTTGGTATTCCAGAAGTGTTAACAACAAGTTCTTTGGATGGATTCATCCAGAGAATACGTCTCTCGTATCCAGGAGGAATGCAGAAAGCCTCTATAGAATCAGAAACAATTCAGAAACTTTCTAAAGAGGCGAAACCTTCCTCTTGTGAGGTTACAGTTTCCTGGACCTCACTTTGTTGAGGATAGCCCTCCGGTGAATGAGGGGGTAGAGGGAGTTAATCCTCCATATTTTTTGGAGGAAGTCCCTGGACCCTACACGAATGATGTGGAGGGTCGATGTTGGCAGAGACAAATATTTTAAGAATAAAATCTATGGCAAACTACGAAAAAAAACAACACTCGCTAATAAAATCTAGGAATCAAACCAAGAAAACAAACCTTCTTATTTTGAAGTCACTAGTTGGTGATGAAATCCAACGTCGTGAAATCAAGACAAGAAGGGGCTAGGATAGAGTATGTGGAAAAGTTATGTTGATTACCTTCTTAACAGACTTACACCCTGGTGCAAGCTCCCACACATAATTGTGGTTATACCCACCAAGGATCCCGAGTGATTTTGGCCAACGTCGATTCCAGGTACCATGAAGACTTGGCCCTCCATAGTCACCTCATGTAAGACCCTAAAAAGATATGAAACTAAGGCTACCAAGAACAACAATGATGCCTAGGGAAACATTTGACAATCCAATCCATGCGCAAAGGCGGGGTATCTAGCCCGAAATCAACTTGAGAGGCTTCCACTCATCATTGTGGTTATACATTCAAGCGACCCCCATAATACGCGCAATCTCTACACCAATACCAACAAATCAAGGTGAGTAACTCTGCTAGTCTCAATGCAACCTCAGGTTTGACCCTTGTGTGAGAAGGGCTTCCCAGGAAAAAATATTGTACATGGATTTGAACACTCCCTATCACAAGATGATATTGTGTGTTTTGTTCTTTGGAGAGTGTGTCTCACAGCTTATCCCAAAGCACTAGCCTAGCTAATGTTGGTGTAAAATATCCCTAGAAAATAAAAGTTACTAATTAAAATTTTAAATTACGCAATGTTTTTTTAGAGGATGTTGTTTACTCAAGAGGGAGATGGAGATGAAACCATTGTTGTGAGAGACCTTGACCCAATAGTATGAAAATAGATATGAATGATGAAATCTTTCGTTCAATGAATTCTATCTACAATAGGGAGAAGATATCTTTCCAGAAACACAAAAGCTACAGAATATAATTTCTTTTCTTGAATGAACTACAATTCCAAACAATCATAAGCAATAAAATTTCTCAATTTGTTCTCTTTCAGTTTTGAATGCAAAGATTTTTTTATGAATGATTACTTAAAAAGAATGAATGAATTTAATTTTCCTTTCTAGAACTAGATCTGAGGTATACTAAAGAAAGGAAATTTAATCAAAGAAAATAGTTACACTCAACAGAAACCCAAATCAAACTTTTAATGAAGATAAAAACAAAGATGACAAGAAAGTGTTTATCAAATGCAAACAAGCAATAGCTTTCAAATCAGCAAGTAATCCAAAAAATGTA
Source organism: Picea mariana (assembly GCA_032191745.1). NCBI lineage: Eukaryota > Viridiplantae > Streptophyta > Pinopsida > Pinales > Pinaceae > Picea > Picea mariana. The sequence goes on from JASDQU010028639.1 coordinate 22,375, forward strand.
AAATAATCCAAAAATTCACTCAGATTAAATACTTTTAATCAATCAAGAACCCACATCTACGATCAGAGATTATATCCTTGTTGATAAAAATCAAGAAGAAAAAACTTACAAAATGATAATGAAGGGTTCAGAATCTTTGATAACCAATAAAAAGGGAAGTTTTAAATTCAGCAATCAATCAAATACTGACCTCAAAAGTTCCCCCAGGTGATCAAGGAAAAATTGGGCATCAAAAGACAATCAATACCCAATCCAAAAAAATTTACAGACACCGTCGCAGGCCAACAATAAGTTATAGTGCAGAAATCACCAGTTTTCGTAGGCTAGCAATGGGTAGGGTGTAGAAATTTCGCACTGGCCTAAATAGTCAGGGTGCGACAATATAAAGTTTCCGCAGGTGACATATAGAGTACAGTGCGTAAATGTCTGTAAACACGAGAAAATTGGAAAGAGGGTAAAGAAATTTAGGAAACTTTCAGGGCCAGAGAGTTTGGATTGATCCCTTACAGAATCAGAAACTGACACAGAATGAATAAAGGTAGGCTAAGGGAAAATGGACATCAAAAACCAAAAACAGGTTGCCTACCCATTATGGTCACCAATTTTGTTATTGGATAATATCGGTAAATGGGGACATAAACAGATCTCCCTAGATCCACCTAGATCTAGAACAAAACAAGACAGGGCATGGTGCTTTCCCTAAGGTCTAATCATTGAATCTATTATCAAAGAAAGGATGTGTGACATACCTTTTAGTATCGCTTCCTTATTTCTTTATTTTCCTTGCTTCACTCCAATTCTCTTGTGCTATTGATCCTGCAATGAAACATAAAACAACCAAAGTGAAATCAATAATAGTATATTCAATGAATACTTATACATGTGATCAAGGAATCATGTAATAAAATGAGAATTATTTTATGGAAAAGAAACATGCCATTGTATTATATTAAGAGAAAGTGAAAGATACAACTGAACAACCTTGATGTTGCTAAGTTCCCTTTCGGTGGCCCTTGCACTTAACACACACACTTGCTCCAAGCTTGCATGAAGATGATCCACAATAAATTGATAAGCTGAGATGAATCCTTCAAGCATCTGATGTAGAGTACCTCACACAATTCATAGCCTATTCAACCTTAATCATTCCTTACTTTCTCTTGCTTAATACTTTTTCTTACTTAATGCTTAACCTTTTCCGTGAGAAATCCATCATTATATAGCAGAAAGAGAGATGGTTAAAGAGATCAAGATGATCCCACCAAATCAGAGAGGTGGGTGGGATCTCAACCACATATATGCCACCTCATATTATAGAAGATTCCTTCTGGAACTTTCATGAACTTCTTCCTTTTTCTCAGTTTTAGAACATCGCCGCACCCTGTCTATATAGTAGCCTATGGAAACCCTACAGACTAGGTTTAGAGCAGCCTATGGAAATCAGGAATTTCTGCACTGTATAATACTACTAGACTATGACGTCCTTCTAAAAACAAGCCTTGCAGAGCAGGAAACCAATTACTTTTCTCATGGGAAATATCCTTTTGAGAGGCTGAATACATGCTTGTAGACACATCACCAGGGTGACCAAAATAATGTGTAACAGTGTGAGTAGTCTTCAAGGGAATAAAATGGGAATATTTCATAAGCTTATCCACCACCACCTTGATGGAATCATCTTGCTTGTTTGTTCTAGGTAATCCTGTTATGAAATCCATTGTCACCACTTCCCACTTCCACTCAGGGATGGGTAATGGCTGTAGAAACCCAGTTGGGTGTCTATGCTCAGCTTCGACCCTTTGACACTCCATACATATGGCGATGTACTCTGCAATTTATTTATTCATTCCTAACCAATAGAAATGGTTCTTGACTGCTGCTATTGTTTTCTGATATCCAGGGTGCCCAGCATAACGCACATTATGCATCTCTTTCAATATCATACTCCTCAATTCGTGAGAACTGGGTACATAAATTTTGTTCCTATATAGGAGTATCCCATCAACTTCCAATCTATAATCTTCTATTTTTTGTAGCATCTTACCTTGTTGTAACTTTGTTACCATTTCCATGTACTGCAAATCTTCTTTTGCAACTTCCAAAATTTTGTCTTTAATATCGGTTTGATACATGCAGATGGTTGTAGCATGTAGTTCATGCACTCTCCTGCTGAGTGCATCAACCACTTTCTTCTCTTTCCCTTTGATGTGCTTGATATCAAAGTCATATTCACAGAGGAATTTCAACCATCTTCTATGCCTATAATTTAAAGAGGTTGATCAAGCAAATATTTCAGACCATTATGGTTTGTTCTCAGCTCAAACCTCTTTCCCATGAGGTAGTGTCTCCATTTCTTTAAAGCGTGTACTATGGCTGCCAAATCAAAATCATGAGTGGCATAGAGCCTTTCATTGTCTTTCAATTTCCTGGATTCAAAACATATCACAAACCCATTTTCATTGAGGACTCCACCTAGTCATTCTTTGCATGTGTCTATGAAAACCATGAATTCTTCATCCAGATCTACAATCATCATAATTGGAGCACTAGTTAACAGTTGCTTCAATTACTGGAAGCTCTTTTCACATTCTTTTGTCCATTGAAATTTTACCCCTTTTCTTTTCAAGGAAGTGATTGGGTAAGCAATCCTCGAAAATCCTGCAATGAATCTTTGGTAGTAACTGGATAGACCCATGAAGGATCAGACTTCTGTCACATTCTTAGGTGTTTCCCACCATTTAACAACTTCAATATTTTCAGGGTCTACTGTTATTCCCTCTTCGGATAATATATGTCCCAAATAGTGGATTTGATTTTGGAAAAATGAGAACTTGCTCAACTTAGCAAACATATGGTGCTCTCTTAGCACCTGTAACACCATCCTCAAGTGTTGCTCGTGCTCTTCCCCTGTCTTGGACTATACAAGGATTTCATCCAAAAAGATAATGACAAACTTTTATAAATATTCTTGGAAAACACCATCCATTAAGAACATGAAAATAGTTGGTGCATTTGATAACCCAAATGGCACCACTGTGAACTCATAATGACCATACCTTGTCTTGAAGGAAGTCCTGTTGATGTCTTCATCTTTAATCCTCACCTGATGGTATCTTGACCTGAGATATATCTTTGAAAATACCCTTGCATCCTTCAACTGATCAAAGAGATCATCAATCCTTGGTAGAGGATAATTGTTCTTTATAGTTACCTTATTTAATTGTTTGAAGTCAATGCAAAATCTCAGGGTCACATCTTTCTTCTTCACAAATAATATTGGGGCACCCCAAGGTGACGCACTTGAACATATGTATCCCTTCTTTAAAAGTTATTCAAGCTGCATTTGCAGTTCTTTCAGTTCTGGTGTGCTCATCCGGTAGGGATTATTTGATATTGGAGCTGCCCCAAGCATCAAATTTATAGAGAAATCAATATCTCTATTTTGGAAGTGGCCCTGGTATCTCCTTGAACACATCTTCAAAATATTTTAGGACTGCATGATCCTCCAATTTTTTCACCTTATACTTAGGTGCTTCATCCATATGGGATGCAAATATTTGGCATCCCTTCCTGTAACACTTCTTTAGCTACATTTCTAATATTTCCTCGACAGTAACTACCCTGGGGATTCCTTGGATTGCTTTCTGATTTCCTTCCTCATCCAAGGAAGTGAATGCCTTTTTATGATAGTATAATATGGCATGGTGTTGGTCCAACCAATCCATACCAATTAGCCAATCGTATGATCCCAAGGGAAATATTTTCAAATCTGCCTTGGTACTTATCCCATTCATGCCCACTAGACATGGTTTAACCAACTCAACAACCTTTCTCTTATCTCCTATATCCAACTGTAGCATCCAATATTTCCCATGCTTTCTTCTTGGTAATTGAAATTTTTCCACTACCTTAGGATCTATATAAGTATGACTAGCCCCTGAATTAATTAAAATAGTAAAGGCATGGTTATTGATCATACCTTCAACTTCAATCATGTGTGATTGAAACTCATCTTGCTTGTTGTCCAGGGCTACGTAGATCCTTGGTTCCCTTCTTCCCATGTCCTCCATTGTTTCTGCTTGTTGAACATTGTGAACAACTCTCACCTTGTCCTTTCTTTGAGGGAAATATCTATACTGATGATATCCATTACATCCCTAACATTGCATAGGTGTCTTCCTTGGCCTTTTCCCACCTACTTCAACCATCCTGGGCTGCCTCAAAACTGCCAGTCCTTGAGGATTATTTCTAAAAAATGGTGTCTTGGTCCCCTTCTACCTTTTCTCTCTCTTAAACTTCCTCTTGTCTTCCCAAGCTCTTTGGGAAGTAGGATTTCCTTTATTGCTGATCATATAAACACTTTTCATTCCTTATGGTTTCTTCCATAGTTTTAGGATCATCATATTCTATTTTGTCACTGATAAAAGATGGCATCCCACTCATATATCTATGTATCTTGACTGTCTCATCCCTAATGAAAGGGACATACTTCAACAACTCTAGAAATATCCTTTCATATTTGTCTATAGTCATGCTGCCCAATTTAAGTTCAAATAATTCTTTCATATTTTTGTCATAGTATCTCCTGGTTAAGTACTTATTTTCAAAATGTTTCTTGAATTCCCTCCATGTGACAACCTTCTCTCTGATGTGTTGCACTTGCACAAGCTGATCCCACCACATGTATTGCTTTCCTTTCATTTGATAGACTATGATTCTTCCTTCTGCATGAGAGGAATAATTATGCAATTGGAAATATTTCCTCATCGCAGGTAGCCATGTCGCATCCTCTTCATCTTTCTTGTGCTCTCCATCAAAACTAGGACGTTTGATATTATATATTTCAGCGTTCAGTTCATCCACTTTAGATATTCTATGCTTTCTAGTACAATATGGACTTCAATTGTTGTGTGGCCTCCTTTTGGAATGACTTTGGGAGTGCTGGTGATATCTGTTACCACTTATTTATCTTCTTTCCACATCAGGGAACCTATGGCTCCCTGATTTGCTAGTTCCGCTTTCCTTATCCAACTTCTTTTCAATTATTTCCAGGATCTGCATCAACTTCATATTGAAGTCTTCATGTTTTCACTTTCCTTTCTTAAGACTTTCTTTATCTTCTTGGTGAATTTGGACATCTTTTTGCAATTATTTAATGATTTTCATCATGCCCAAGTCTTTATCCATTTATTCTCCATGCACATTGGAGTTTGTTCCTTCAAATCTCGAATGGACATCCATTCCTCTAACTTCATCCTTCAGAATGTAAGCGTCTAGTGCCTCCTCCATTTCTCTACACTATGTAACAATTTGGTCTGGTTCTGACAATTGCTAACTTTGCAAAATGTGCAGTCAACTAAAATTTGTGAGCATACCAGTCCTTATTATTTTTTCCATAATAACTTAAACAATCTGATTCACAAAAGAATATCATACTTCATTTTTTGTGGTTCCTTGGTCAATCAACAATCCCCATGGCTCTATATTCAGGCCATGTTCTATTCTACAGTTCACTTTTGGGCGCTAGCCCCTTTTCCTTCGGCCCTTAATTCACATGTGACCATGACCGTGACCAAGTTCTAATAGTTGGGCACTTGTCCAGAGCTTCAGAGGTTTCCCTTTTCGTACATCATAAACATCATAGAAAATTGAACTGGCAAACTCACGAAGGGCGATGGATCTACGGTCCACATTCCCTATTTAGGTTTATGGTGGATAGGAGCTCCGGGACTCTGAGCTTTGGCTGTTTCCAAAGCGTATCACAAAAAATATCTCAGAGTGCCACATTGGAGAACTCATGAAGTGGGGTTGATCAACGGTCCTCGACTGCCCAACATCCAATGACTTATAATTACTACGAAACTTAGGGCTTCGAGAGTTCCGTACTATCCATACTCTCAATCCTTCCAGATTTTGAAGTCTCCGGACCTTGGAATCTGATGCCACACATCACCTGTGACCAACGGTTGAGATTAACTTCGACATTCATGAGTTCTCTACTCAATGCTAACTGTATCACCTTTCCTATGGAGTACCAAGTTTATGGACTTCACTATTTGGGTCCACGCATATATTGGGGTCAATTTATTGTGGGCCTGGTCTAGTTAAATACTTCTCCAAGGTTATAAAAACTTTATGTAACCATCAAAGGCCCCACCATCCATGCTCGAGAGGATTTCCTCATGTAAAATCACTAGAAGAAGACATGTAGCCCAATCAGACGGGTGACATGTGTCATGTTTTGACTGGCATAACCATTCTTGATAAGTTCTTAACTCCCCGACACGTGGCACACATTCCATGTGTCCACGTCACTTCGGGACTTCAGGACATCGGGATTTGGGGCTTCAGGAGATTTCACACTAGCACACTCCAATTCTCTCGATCGTCGAACTTCTAAACAAGCTAATCTCCCGACACATGTCCGTTTTGATGAACGGTTCGGATTAACTTTGTGCTTCGAGACTTCGATACTTATGGTCCCTTTTTACAACAAGTAACTTCAAATAGTCAGAGCGACAAAGTCTTGAAGGACTTCTGTGCTTAACCACCATGCTCCTTTTCCTAGATGTAAGGTAGCTAGAGAGGTAGTGGGGGGGCTCAGAGGGCCCATAGTGATAATAGTGGAGGTCATTCAATGTAAGGTGGACTAGGTCCACTATATTATTAAATAAGACCCACTATGGTAGTTAGATATAATAAATGTAAGAGGACTTCTTAGAAGGTTCTACTTCTAGAAGATTCCTCCTCTAGAATGTTCTTAGGTGATGGTAGCA
>JASDQU010028639.1:38006-49943 GCA_032191745.1 Picea mariana
ATACCACTGATCCAGATTATTTTCGACATGAAATGAGAGCGGAGATATAATAAAGAAATGTACAGAGATATCTCAGATATTCAATATTATAAAAAAAATGTATCAGAGATGCAATCATAAACACAGATATACAATAATACACAATTTTCTATTAGTGAGCGAAAATATACAAAGACTATAAAATACAGAGTGAAAGACTTGCTAGAATGGTGGCATCTTATCTCTGAGAAGAGATATGATAACTACTTGCATTCATTAGAATACTATTTTACAATGAGGCTCCAAAGGCCTTTTTATCATAAAGAAAATCCAAAACTCTAACCCTGGAAGATGAAAAGCCAATAGTTTTGTAGACACCGTTTTGGGTAGTTTGGTGTATCAACTTCCCGAGGGTGTAACTTTGGCACATGATCTTTGTTTGGGGTGCACGATAGCTCGTTGGAAAGGTATCATCGAGGAGATTCATTTTGGGGGATGAATTAGAGCCTTTGACTATTATTGAGAATATCGATGCCGAAAAACCTTCATTTAGGCCCTCAAAATGGCCCTGAAATTTAAAATAGCTAAAAATAGTAAATTGCCAAAATTGTCAGAAAACTATTTTGAGCCAGCTGGAAAAGGTGGGTGGCCACTAATATCCATCTGGATCATCTTTTCTCATCCAATTAATATCTTACAAATATTTGAATTATTATTCCATGGGCGTATTTTTTATGAATGTTGATGGATTATGCTATTGAATGTGCTAACATTATATATTATCACCATATGCCTGCGTTGCTTGGTTTTTGAGGACTAGTTGTAGGTATATTTATTTGGGTCAAGTGCTCAGCGGTGGAATTCATTGAACGTCTGGACAAGGTAGTCCTATTATCTTTTCTTGCTGTCATATTTTTCTATATATCATACTTTAGATTAGAGTTGATTTCTGCAGTCATTTCCATCTGTTGTGGTTTACCCCTAGCCATAGAGAGATTTTCCTCTTGAAACCTAAGCTTAAGAGCCTAGTAGAATAATATATTATTATTCTAAAAAGATGTAAAGAGAAAATTATTTTATCCTAAGTTCCTTTCGGGAGAGGAACGAGTTCTAAGTGGGGGGAATGTGCTCCTGGAGAGCCAAGTTTCATCCAAAACGCATGCAGATTTATGGGGGGCATTCTCACCATTCTGATGATGTTGATCATTTGAACCATTCTCACCCTTCTTTCCACTCTCACGATTTCGAACAATGCTTTCCATCCATTACCGCGACTCGTGGATGAACTAAACAAGAAGGCAGTGAGCCAGCCCACCATTGATGAGTGCCAAGACCCTAAACCTCTATAACAAACCTGAGTTGATACTCTTGTGACACCTGTACCCTAGGGTTTCCTACGTTTTGTCCCATATGTACCGTTTCCCACATCCAGTTTTTGTTGTTTCCATCACCATGCCCATGTGTTGAGGAGAGGGAGTGAAGAATCGGTTTTTCAGGCTTGTGGATAGAAGAAGCAGGTTGTAAGGCCTGTGAGAAACTCTATCTAGGTGAGAGAGTGTGATAAGGAAGCAGTTTCTCCTGGAGGGAGTCCAGTTGTAGCTACAGAGATCAGATAATTCCTGATCCGACCTATTGTTGAAGCCTAAGGAAAGAGAGGTGTAAAAATCGATGGACTATTGGAAAGTGAAGGTGTACACTCCTGGGGTGGGATAGGCATGTGGGGAATGAGATTCTATGAGTTGTGGGCGTAAGTGGCTCCTTGGAGAAAATGCTTCATGTTGTACTGTGTAACTTCTTGTTGTCCCTGCCTAGCCTAGGAATCCCTTTCCTGGTGGAGTTTAGTCCCAGCTCAGGGGTGACCCACTGCTAAGAGTGATGAGTAGCATGGTATAAGGCTGGGAGGTTCATGGAAGTTCTACACACAGTTGGTGTAATTAAATTAAAATATAAGTACCAATTCTCTGTTCATTGTATGTTGTGTATTTGTACATGTGCTATAATTAATGAGTAATGCATATATATATTACATGTATGTGTTAATGTTGCTTCCAGATGAAAAATTTTATGAGCAGAGTGTTGATGCCTCTTTAATTGCATTATATATATATATATATATATATATATGAATATCATATGTTATCTCTATTTATTTTCTGTTAAAGTTTATATGTGAATATTTTCGCAAAATATGTTTACTCAGTGATGAGGTCGACTTGGGTGGTCGGGGATGTTATAGAATGGTATCAGAGCATTATTTGGAGTAGCATGGCCCAACTTGGTTGGCAGGGGGTGTTACAATATGGTATCAAAGCCAAGGTTTCAACATTGAGCCTGGATGGGCCATGTTAGTGAAAGTTGAAGTGAAGGTTTCAGAGTGAATTGTTGTCGAGAGGGACAAATTCAATATTCATAACATTCCTAAGTGTCAGGAAGGAACCATGTGAACACTTGGATGGTGTTCAGAAGCTCAAGAAGTATAGAAATTCAAGAAAACCTACTCAGGAAGGATACCACCACAACCATGGTATTGGGCCACAAAGTTTATAATTTGGATCGTAGGATCTATTCGAGAGAAGGAAGATCCTTCACAACTGTCAGATCTAGGAAAAGGAGCATGGTGGTTAAGCACATAAGTCCTTCAAGACTTTGTCGCTCAAACTATTTGAAGTTACTTGTCGTAAAAAGGGAGCATGAGTATCGAAGTCCCGAAGTACAGAGTTAATCTGAACCATTCATCAAAAGGGACATGTGTCGGGAGATTAGCTTGTTCAAAAGTTCGATGATCGAGAGAATTGGAATGTGCTAGTGTGAAATCTCCTGAAGCCCCAAATCCCAATGTCCTGAAGTCCCGAAGTGACATGGATTTCTGACGTCACTTAAAATGATGTGGACACATGGAATGTGTGCCACGTGTCGGGGAGTTAAGAACTTGTCAATAATGGTTATGCCAGTCAAAACGTGACACATGTCACCCGTCTGATTGGGCTACATGTCTTCTTCTAGTGATTTTACATGAGGAAATCCTCTCAAGCATGGATGGTGGGGCCTTTGATGGTTACATAAAGTTTTTATAACCTTGGCGAAGTATTTAACTAGACCGAGCCCACAATTACTTGACCCCAGTAGATGCATGGACCCAGATAGTGAAGTCTGTAAACTTGGTACTCTAGAGGAAAGGTGATACAGTTAGCATTGAGTAGAGAACTCATGAACACCGAAGTTAATCTCAACCATTGGTCACAGGTGATGTGTGGCATCAGATTCCAAGGTCCGGAGACTTCGAAATCTGGAAGGATTGAGAGTATGGATAGTACGGAACTCTCGAAGCCCTAAGTTTCTTAGTAATTATAAGTCATTGGATGCTAGGAAGTCGAGGACCGTTGATCAACCCCACTTCATGAGTTCTCCAATGTGGCACTCTGAGATATTTTTTGTGATACGCTTTGGAAACAGCCAAAGCTCAGAGTCCCGGAGCTCCTATCCACCATAAACCTAAATAGGGAATGTGGACCGTAGATCCACCGCCCTTCGTGAGTTTGCCAGTTCAGTTTTCTATGATGTTTGTGATGTACGAAAAGGGAAACCTCTGAAGCTCTGAATAAGCGCCCAACTATTAGAACTTGGTCACAATCGTGGTCACATATGAATTAAGGGCCGAAGGAAAAGGGGCTAGCACCCAAAAGTGAACTGTAGAATATTACATGGCCCAAATATAGAGCGATGGGGATTGTTGATTGACCAAGGACCCACAGAAAATGAAGTCTGATATTCTTTTGTGAATCATATTGTTTAAGTTATTATGGAAAAAATAATAAGGACTGGTATCCTCACAAATTTTAGTTGATCGCACATTTTGCAAAGTTAGCAATTGTCAGAACTAGACCGAATTGTTACATAGTGTAGAGAAATGGAGGAGGCACTGGACGCTTACATTCCGAAGGATGAAGTTAGAGGAATGGATGTCCATTTGAGATTTGAAGGAACAAACTCCAATGTGCATGGAGAATAAATGGATAAAGACTTGGGCATGATGAAAATTATTAAAGAATTGCAAAAAGATGTCCAAATTCACCAAGAAGATAAAGAAAGGCTTAAGAAAGGAAAGTGAAAACATGAATACTTCAATATGAAGTTGATGCAGATCCTGGAAATAATTGAAAAGAATGGAAATAATTGAAAAGAAGTTGGATAAGGAAAGTGGAACTAGCAAATCAGGGAGCCATAGGTTCCCTGATGTGGAAAGAAGAGAAATAAGTGGTAACAGATATCACCAGCACTCCCAAAGTCATTCCAAAAGGAGGCCACACAAAAATTGAAGTCCATATCGTACTAGAAAGAATAGAATATCTTAAGTGGATGAACTGAAGGCTGAAATATATAAGATCAAACCTCCTACTTTTGATGGAGAGCACAAGAAAGATGAAGAGGCTGGGACATGGCTACCTAGGATGAGGAAATATTTCCAATTGCATAATTATTCCTCTCATGTAGAAGGAAGAATCACAGTCTATCAAATGAAAGGAAATGAATATGTGTGGTGGCATCAGCTTGTGCAAGTGCAACACATCAGAAAGAAGGTTGTCACATGGAGGGAATTCAAGAAACATTTTGAAAATAAGTACTTAACCAAGAGACACTATGACAAAAATATGAAAGAATTCTTTGAACTTAAATTGGGCAGCATGACTATAGACAAATATGAAAGGCGATTTCTAGAGTTGTTGAAGTATGTCCCTTTCATTAGGGATGAGACAGTCAAGATACATAGATATATGAGTAGGATTTCATCTTTTATCAGTGACAAAATACAATATGATGATCCTAAAACTATGGAAGAAACCATAAGGAAGGAAAAGTGTTTATATGATCAACAATAAAGGAAAGCCTACTTCCCAAAGAGCTTGGGAAGACAAGAGGAAGTTTAAGAGAGAGAAAAGGTAGAAGGGGACCAAGCCACCATTTTTCATAAATAATCCTCAAGGATAGGCAGTTTTGAGGGAGCCCGGGATGGTTGAAGTAGGTGGGAAAAGGCCAAGGAAGACACCTATGTAATGTTAGGGATGTAATGGAGATCATAAGTATAGATATTTCCCTCAAAGAAAGGACAAGGTGAGAGTTGTTCACAATGTTCAGCAAGCAGAAACAATGGAGGACATGGGAAGAAGGGCACCAAGGACCTACGTAGCCCTGGACAACAAGGAAGATGAGTTTCAATCACACATGATTGAAGTTGAAGGTATGATCAATAACCATGCCTTTACTATTTTAATTGATTCAGGGGCTAGTCATACTTACATAGATCCTAAGGTAGTGGAAAGATTTCAATTACCAAGAAGAAAGTATGGGAAATCTTGGATTCTACAGTTGGATATAGGAGATAAGGGAAAGGTTGTTGAGTTGGTTAAATCATGTCTAGTGGGCATGAATGGGATAAGTACCAAGGCAGATTTGAACATATTTCCCTTGGGATCATACGATTGCCTAATTGGTATGGATTGGTTGGACCAACACCATGCCATATTATACTGTCATAAAAAGGAATTCACTTCCTTGGATGAGGAAGGAAATCGGAGAGCAGTCCAAGGAATCCCCAGGGTAGTTATTGTCCAAGAAATATTAGAAATGCAGCTAAAGAAGTGTTACAGGAAGGGCTGCCAAATATTTGCATCCCATATGGATGAAGCACCTAAGGATAAGGTGCAAAAATTGGAGAATCATGCAGTCCTGAAATATTTTGAAGATGTGTTCAAGTAGATACCAGGGCCACTTCCAAAATAGAGATATTGATTTCTCTATAAATTTGATGCTTGGGGCGACTCCAATATCAAAGAATCCCTACCGGATGAGCACACCAGAACTGAAAGAACTGCAAATGTAGCTTGAAGAACTTTTAAATAAGGGATACATGTGCTCAAGTGTGTCACCTTGGGGTGCCCCAGTGTTATTTGTGAAGAAGAAAGATGTGACCCTAAGATTTTACATTGACTTCAAACAGTTAAATAAGGTAACTATAAAGAACAATTATCCTCTACCAAGGATTAATGATCTCTTTGATCAGTTGAAGGATGCAAGGGTATTTTCAAAGATATATCTCAGGTCAGGATACCATCAGGTGAGGATTAAAGATGAAGACATCAACAAGACTTCCTTCAAGAAAAGGTATGGTCATTATGAGTTCACAATGGTGCCATTTGGGTTATCAAATGCACCAACTATTTTGATGTTCTTAATGGATAGTGTTTTCCAAGAATATTTATAAAAGTTTGTCATTATATTTTTGGATGACATCCTTGTATATTCCAAGACAGAGGAAGAGCACAAGCAACACTTGAGGATGGTGTTACAGGTGCTAAGAGAGCACCATATGTTTGCTAAGTTGAGCAAGTGCTCATTTTTCCAAAATCAAATCCACTATTTGGTACATATATTATCCGAAGAGGGAATAACAGTAGACCCTGAAAATATTGAAGCTATTAAAGGGTGGGAAACACCTAAGAATGTGACAGAAGTCATATCCTTCATGGGTCTATCCAGTTACTACCAAAGATTCATTACAGGATTTTCGAGGATTGCTTACCCAATCACTTCCTTGCAAAGAAAAGGGGTAAAATTTAAATGGACAAAAGAATGTGAAAAGAGCTTCCAGTAATTGAAGCAACTGTTAACTAGTGCTCCAATTATGAAGATTGTAGATCTGGATGAAGAATTCATGGTTTTCATAGACACGTGCAAAGAAGGACTAGGTGGAGTCCTCAATGAAAATGGGTTTGTGATATGTTTTGAATCCAGGAAATTGAAAGAGAATGAAAGGCTCTACGCGACTCATGATTTTGAGTTGGCAGCCATAGTACACGCTTTAAAGAAATGGAGACACTACCTCATGGGAAAGAGGTTTGAGATGAGAACAAACCATAATGGTTTGAAATATTTGTTTGATCAACCTCTTTAAATTACAGGCAGAGAAGATGGTTGAAATTCCTCTGTGAATATGACTTTGATATCAAGCACATCAAAGGGATGGAAAAGAAAGTGGCTGATGCACTCAACAGGAGAGTGCATGAACTAGATGCTACAACCATCTGCATGTATCAAACCGACATTAAAGACAAAATTTTGGAAGTTGCAAAAGAAGATTTGCAGTACATGGAAATGGTAACAAAGTTACAACAAGGTAAGATGCTACAAAAAATAGAAGATTATAGATTGGAAGTTGATGGGATACTCCTGTATAGGAACAAAATTTATGTACCCAGTTCTCACGAATTGAGGAGTATGATATTGAAAGAGATGCATAATGTGCGTTATGTTGGGCACCCTGGATATTAAAAAACAATGGCAACAGTCAAGAACCATTTCTATTGGTTAGGCATGAATAAATAAATTGAAGAGTACACCTCCATATGTATGGAGTGTCAAAGGTTCGAAGCTAAGCATAGACACCCAGCTGGGTTTCTATAGCCATTACCCATCCCTGAGTGGAAGTGGGAAGTGGTGACAATGGATTTCATAACAGGATTACCTAGAACAAACAAGAAAGATGATTCCATCAAGGTGGTGGTGGATAAGCTTACGAAATATTCCTATTTTATTCCCTTGAAGACTACTCACACTGTTACACATTATTTTGGTCACCCTGGTGATGTGTCTACAAGCATGTATTTAGCCTCTCAAAAGGATATTTCCCATGAGAAAAGTAATTGGTTTCCTGCTCTGCAAGGCTTGTTTTTAGAAGGACATCGTAGTCTAGTAGTATTATATAGTGCAAAAATGCCTAATTTCCATAGGCTACTCTAAACCTAGCCTGCAGGGTTTCCACAGGCTGCTATATAGATAGGGTGCGACGACGTTCTAAAACTGAGAAAAAGGAAGAAGTTCACGAAATTTCTAGAAGGAATCTTCTATAATATGAGGTGGCATCTATGTGGTTGATATCCCACCCGCCTCTCTGATTTGGTGGGATCATCTTGATCTCTTTAACCATCTCTCTTTCTCCTATATAATGATGGATTTCTCATGGAAAAGGTTAAGCATTAAGTAAGCAAAAGTATTAAGCAAGAGAAAGTAAGGAATGATTAAGGTTGAATAGGCTATGAATTGTGTGAGGTACTCTACATCATATGCTTGAAGGATTCATCTCATCTTATCAATTTATTGTGGATCATCTTCATGCAAGCTTGGAGCAAGTGTGTGTGTTAAGTGCAAGGGCCACCGAAAGGGAACTTAGCAACATCAAGGTTGTTCGATTGTATCTTTCACTTTCTCTTAATATAATACAATGGCATGTTTCTTTCCCATAAAATCGTTCTCATTTTATTACATGATTCCTTGATCACATGTATAAGTATTCATTGAATATACTATTATTGATTTCACTTTGGTTGGTTTATGTTTCATTGCAGGATCAATAGCACAAGAGCATCAAAGTGAAGCAAGGGCAACAAAGAAATAAGGAAGCGATACTAAAAGGTATGTCACACATCCTTTCTTTGATAATAGATTCAATGATTAGAGCTTAGGGAAAGCACCATGCCCTGTCTTGTTTTTTTCTAGATCTAGGTGGATCTAGGGAGATCCGTTTATGTCCCCATTTACCAATATTATCCAATAACAAAATTGGTGACCATACTGGGGAGGCAACCTGTTTTTGGTTTTTGATGTCCACTTTCCCTTAGCCTACCTTTTTTCATTCTGTGTCAGTTTCTGATTCTGTAAGGGATCAATCTAGACTCTCTGGCCCTGAAAGTTTCCTAAATTTCTTTACCCTCTTTCCAATTTTCTCATCTTTACAGACTTTTATGCACTGTACTCTATATGTCACCTGCGAAAACTTTAGATTGTCGCACCCTGACTGTTTAGGCCAGTGTGAAATTTCCGCACCATACCCATTGCTAGCCTACAAAAATTGGTGATTTCTGCACTGTAACCTATTGTTGGCCTGCGATGGTGTCTGTAATTTTTTTTGGATTGGGTATTGATTGTCTTTTGATGTCCAATTTTTCCTTTATCACCTGGGGGGGACTTTTGAGGTCAGTATTTGATTGATTGCTGAATTTAAAACTTCCTTTTTTATTGGTTTTCAAAGATTGTGAACCCTTCATTATCATTTTGTAAGTTTTTTCTTCTTGATTTTTATCAACAAGGATATAATCTCTGATCGTAGATGTGGGTGCTTGATTGATTAAAAATATTTCATCTGAGTGAATTTTTGGATTATTTTACATTTTTTGGATTACTTGCTGGTTTGAAAGCTATTGCTTGTTTGCATTTGATAAACACTTTATTGTCATATTTGTTTTTATCTTCATTAAAAGTTTGATTTGGGTTTTTGTTGAGTGTAACTATTTTCTTTGATTAAATTTCTTTTCTTTAGTATACCTCAGATCTGGTTCTAGAAAGGAAAATTAAATTCATTCATTCTTTTTAAGTAATCATTCATAAAAAATATCTTTGCATTCAAAACTGAAAGAAAACAAATTGAGAAATTTTATTTCTTATGATTGTTTGGAATTATAGTTCATTCAAGAAAAGAAATTATATTATGTAGCTTTCATGTTTCCAGAAAGATATCTTCTCCCTATTGTAGATAGAATTCATTGAATGAAAGATTTCATCATTCATATCTATTTTCATACTATTGGGTCAAGGTCTCTCACAACAATGGTTTCATCTCCATCTCCCTCTTGAGTAAACAACATCCTCTAAAAAAACATTGCGCAATTTAAAAATTTAATTAGTAACTTTTATTTTCTAGGGATATTTTAAACCAACATTAGCTAGGCTAGCACTTTGGGATAGGCTGTGAGGCACACTCTCCAAAGAAAAAAACACACAATATCATCTTGTGATAGGGAGTGTTCAAATCCATGTACAACATTTTGTCTTGTGAAGCCGTTCTCACACAAGGGTCAAACCTGAGTTTGCATTGAGACTAGCAGAGTTACTCACCTTGATTTTTTGGTATTGGTGTAGAGATTGCGCGTATTATGGGGGTATCTTGAATGTATACCCACAATGATGAGTGGAAGCCTCTCAAGTTGATTTCAGGCTAGATACCCCGCCTTTGCGCGTGGATCAGACTATCGACTATTTCCCCAGGCATCATTGTTGTTCTTGGTAGCCTTAGTTGCATATCTTTTTAGGGTCTTACATGAGGTGAATATGGAAGGCCAAGTCTTCATGGTACCTGGAATCGACGTTGGCCAAACTCACTCAGGATCCTTGGAGGGTATACCCACGATTATGTGTGGGAGCTTGCACCAGGGTGTAAGTCTGTTAAAAAGGTAATCAATGTAACTTTTCCACCTACTTTATCCTATCCCCTTCTTGTCTTGATTTCGCAACGTTGGATTTCATCACCAACTAGTGACTTCAAAATAAGAAGGTTTGTTTTCTTAGTTTGATTCCTAGATTTTATTAGCGAGTGTTGTTTTTTTTCGTAGTTGGCCATAGATTTTTTTCTTAAAATATTTGTCTCTACCAACATCGACCCTCCATGTCATTCGTGTAGGGTCCAGGGACTTCCTCCCGAAAATATGGAGGATTACCTCCCTCTACCCCCTCATTCACCGGAGGGCTCTCCTCAACAGAGTGAGGTTCAAGAAACTGTAACCTCACAAGAGGAAGGTTTCACCTCTTTAGAAAGTTTCCGAATTTTTTTTGATTCTATAGAGGCTTTCTGCATTCTTCTTGGATATGAGAGACGTATTCTTTGGATGAATCCATCTGAAGAACTTGTTGTTAACACTTTTGGAATACCGACTGGACCCCATTCAGTCCTTGGATTCAGGAATCCTCTTTGGACTACCGACATATTTAGAATCCCAACTCACACGGTGTTGGACCTTTATGCATCAGGAGCAGGTGTTGATATACTTGTCGTATCAAAAATACCTGAAGTATCTGCTACCTACACGGTGCTGCCAAAATACTTTTTTGGTACAACTAGCCAGATCACCGTCATTCCAGACACACAGTTCGTTGGTCCTAGCTTGACTTTTTCTCTCCAGATGGCCCATTCTATTATGGTCCCAAACGTTACGAATATTCCTATCGGGAATGTGGTGGTTAGATAAGATCCCATTGGCACACCACTCTTGTCTAGACCTATCCTGTCAATCCCTCCTGGGTATCATGCTTTGAATCCTTCCACCGCTATCCCTACCCAAGTTCCATTGAGAGTTTCTAGAATTTTTGTTCCACCTAGGTACAATGCTGCTACCGGTTTTGTTCCTACACCTTCCCAGGTCCACTCTGGAGGGTCTTATCCACCTTTTCTCAGGCGATCTATCCCTATTGGCTCCAATCCAATTGGAAGCAACCATAATTCGTTCACTTATGTTTACCAGATTCTCATTGGAGGGAAATATAACGTTAAGGGGTATCCTCCACTTGGAGGACAACCTCAGGTTGGACTCTATAACCCACTGTATGGACAAAACACATCAAGATCACTAGACCACCTTTGGAATATCCTTTCCCAAGAAAATCCATAATCATCCGGGGGGAAACAACCTCAAATAAACCCTTTTATACCCACTCACTCAGGCCATCCATATTCGGGTTCTTTGGGTTCCACTTGGGGTCCATACGTTCAGTCTAGTGTCCATTTTCAAGGGAAAATTCCCAGCCAACACAATCCCATGGGCTACATGCCTCCAAATCCTCGGCCAAATCTGTCAGTACACTCCATGTACATGCAAATTGCTTACGGTCCTACTGGTACACTGACGAGACTTACTCGCCAAAGTCACCATTATCCTCAAGTGAATAGACATCTTCCTTTTCTAGCCACTTTGGATCTACCCGACTTGTCTAGAATCTTGAATGATCCTAAATTACATTCTCCCCATTGGTTTGTCATACTAGCCAAGCTACCATCCAACATTCCCAAATTCGATGGTAAATCGAGAGAAGCCCTAAAAAACCATGTCATGACCTTTCACCTTTGGTGCTCGTCCA
>JASDQU010028641.1:11057-21085 GCA_032191745.1 Picea mariana
GGACATAAGGTTGTAGATTGCATGGCTTATGAAATAAATAACCAGGCAAGAAATGCTTATGTGGACCCACAAAATATTGAATGTTACAAATAACACAACTATGGACACACAACTCGAAATTGCAGAAGCATGATAAGGCCTCCCATGAAAGAAAATATTTATGAGTCACAAGAAAGTTTGGAGGAGAAGTGAAAAACAAGAGGAGAAGGTAAATGAAGAACAAGTCCAAGGAATCATACTTTTGAGATTTTCATTAGCACAAGATCATGATGAATTTACAGGAAAACATGAATGTGTCAGAACTCAAGTAGAAGGTGAAGAAGATGTAAAAGATTAGGATGATGACAAAATTGAGGAAGAGAATGAAAGGGAAGATGTATATACCGATGAAGAGGAAGATGAATCCGCATCAGAGAGAGTATTGTTCTAATCCATCCAACTTAGAGACTCCTAGATAATATGAATATTAGATAGGGGGAGTTAGTGCATTAGCTGTCATAGATTAGAGAATCATCTTTTGAGAAGCTTGCAGAGTTCGAGTAGACAGTTTCAGAGCAGTCAATTAAGAAGAAGTACAGTGAAATATGGGTCAACATTATGGACAATTTTACAACAGAGTCATAGAAAATATGGACATAGATGTATTAGCAAATTCGGATGGATATATGACAGTGAATGAGAGCATGGATTCATAGATTGGGTTCATAGATTTGTTTAGGGAGTGGTTCATAAATTGGTTCAGAGGTAAAGGAGCATTATCATAATGGAAAATAATGATGCATGTGTTGATGTCAAGGGACTAGAGAGTCTCTAACACCAACATATTGACTTCCCGTGGGGCTAGGTGGGAAGATACAAGAATGTCACCCTGGATTTATAGCCCCAACAAGAAAACACATTGGACTCTAAGCTAAATATCCTCTAAACTAAAGTCCAAGCATGAATTCTGATGCAGGAGCATCTCCCAAGTCAAGCGAGCTAGCGTGGAAGGCAAGAGACCGCTGGGCAAGCGCCAACACAAATTTTGAAATTTACCTTGGGATTGTTGCGCGAACATAAATGTAACAATTTAATGAAGCGCACTTGTGTGATGTAATCGGACCTTGAGAAACTCGCTCTCATCCTTTGTAGGTAGGAGGCATTTAAGATAGTTAATGTAGGTAGATAGAAATTAAATTCTACATTAGACTGTTTGAGAGTGCAAGAGGGAAACGGGATATAGACACCCTCATTGTGTATTGTAATATTATTATGAGCATTTGTGTATGAAGAACACAGGAGAGAAACAAAGACCTGTGTAAGAAAATCCATGTACAAACATTTGGATTAATAGGAAGCTTTGATTCAAATTCATGGTTTGTGTTGTTCTCTGTGTATTGATGTTATGCTCATGAATGTTTGTTTCCTGTTATACATTTGCTTTGATATGCTGTGTATATGATTTCATGTTCCAAGTGAAGTCTGAAAGGAGGAGGGAATGAGTTTCAATTGTTTCTCTACCTGAGCAATAATTCTTGCAAGGAGTGCAGTTGAAGTGTCTGCAAGGAGTGTGTTGACAGAGGGTTCAGGTAGGTAGAATTTATTCTCATCTCCGCAGAAGTGCAATTGGGCACAGGAGCCGCACAAGGAGTGCACAGGCGAAGAAAAGTCTCAGGGTTGTGAACCTGAGTAAGGTGTGAAAGACTGCTGCTGCAGGAGTGCGCAGAGTCGAAGGTATTCAACACTTGGAAGTGTCTGAGAGTTGCCACAAGGAGTGCGCGCAAGAATATTCTCTAAGACTCAGAGTCGTGAGAAATCTCAGGAGGGATAAATCCTTTCAAGCTATTGAAGGTAGCACAAAGAGTTGGATCATATAGAGTGACTCAAGGCGACGGAGGTTTGGTCACAGTTGATTAAGTCCAGGAAAGAGTCCTTGTTTCACTTCGTGAACGTATCGAGGAGGAGAAGATAGACGGTCAGGATCTTGTGGAGAGGATTTGTGAAANCGCTTCTCTGGTAGATCTGACGGCTGGTGGGATTTCACAAATCCTCTCCACAAGATCCTACCAGAGAAGCGAGGGGGATTACAGTTGCATCCAGAGTTCGATCTCAGGAGATTGTGCACTGTCGGATCTGCACATAGATACCCGTCAGCCGTTGGATTGACCGGGAGTTGTATGAAGGTTAAGCTTCATGGACGTGAGGAGGAAAGTTACGACGAGAGGCGTGGTCCTCAGGATTTTGGCATTCACGAAATCGGGAATCATGAGGATGAGTGATTGGGAATTTTCATAGTGGAAGTCCCAGAATCAATCTGAGCTGTCCATCAGTTGGGATACATGGATGAGATCGGGAGCCTATCGAAATTTCTATCATCGGGACTCACATAGGAATCCAAAGGAAGTCGGGATTCAACGTTTCATGAATCCTGAAGACAAGGTAACTGAAGCATTTGAAATCACGAATCATGAAATAGTGAGGAGCAGCGAGAACCGTCCATTCTTGAGGACGCGTGGCCGAGATCGAAGCCTTCAGGAAATTCTCCGAAAGGAAAGGTCAATTGTCGGGAAGTCGAGAGTCAGGAAATCGGGCATCCCGTGGACAAGAGGCTAAATACATATTGACACTCGAAACCCTGAATCCCAATAATAGATAGGATTGTGGTCACATAAGGCAGGGTCGTGTGGAATGGGAGCATAGCCAGGAGGGCTGAAGCAAAAAGGAAGCGCATCAGGTTATCGGAGATCGGGGATTCGAGGAAGCAAGTGTTGGTGACATCGGAGATTGGAAAACCTCGAAACCCGATTGTTTATTTCTGCTGAGAACAGAGAAGCACTCAGGCCTAAGGGCTGTAACAAGCGGGACAGACCTATGGATCAAATCTTAAGAAGGATTCCAAGGGAGAATCAAAGGAGCCACTCCGTCTCAAGGGTAATTTAGAATGATCCTTAAGACCGGGAGGTTAGGCGTGGGACCTACCGAGGTAGGTACCTGGGGGGACGCCATCAAGTGGTATCAAAGCTAGAACTCTGTTTGTATATTTCAAGCAGAGGGAGGCATAAGAGGTGAAGAGCACTCTGATACACATCAAGTGGTATCAAAGCACAAAAAAGTTTCTTTGCTTTCTGTAGCGGGGAAAAGGAAGATTCACCATGCCACGAAGAAGAAGAGATAGAAAATCACCCGATCCATAGGAGGAAAGGGAGACATCCAGAGGAAGGGGTAGACAAGTGCAGAATCCAGAAGTAGAAAGAGATCTGCATAACATACGTGCTAGACTTGTGGACATGGAGATAAGGCAAAGGTGCATAACTGATGTAGGAGATATCAATGAGTCTGAAAATGAAGATGATGTTGGACATGGAGAAGAAGAAATCACTGAAGATGCAACAAATGAATGCTTACTTAAAGCTGTTGCAAGAATGGGTGCAAAGGCAAAGATGGACATTCCAGTTTATGAGGGAAATTTGGATGTAGAAGTGCTTCTAGATTGGATTAGAGCTTTGGACACCTATTTTAACTATGAAGATATCGAAGAGGACAAGAAGGTCAAGCATGCCATCACGATATTAAAAGGACATGCATCCTTGTGGTGGGATGAACTACAAGAGGATAGGTGTTGCCAAGGCAAGAAAAAAATTAAGAGCTGGGACAGGATGATTGCAAAGATGAAGGAAAAATTCATTCCCAGGGACTATCAAATTTCTTTGTTCAGGAGGATGCAAAACCTGAGATAGAAGCTGATGTCAGTGAAGGAATATACTGAAGAGTTTTACAGGTTGAATATCAGGGCAGGTCATCATGAAAGCAATGATGAAAAAGTGGCCAGGTATATGAATGGCCTGAGATATGAGATTCAGGATGAAATGAGTATGGTGACCATCCGAATGGTGGAAGATGCTTATCAGATGGCTCTGAAAGTAGATAAGAAGTTGAGCCGAAAGAAGAGTCAGAGGGGCCAAGGCAGAAGACATCCCAGAGGAAAATCAGTTGCCGAGGAAGGAACCCAGAAGCCCAGGGACGACTGGAAGAAACCTCAGACACGGATAGAGAGAGGTGGAAGCTCATAGCGAGGGCGATATGCTGAACAGAGAGGACAACATAATGAGCATAGAGGATATTATGCTGACAACAACACTTTTCCTCGTACTAGAGGTAGAGGAAGAGGAAGAGGTGGAGTAATCACATGCTTCACATGTGATAAGAATGGGCACAAGTCATTCGAGTGTCCAGAGAAAAAGAAAGAAACTGGAGAAGCTCACATCGTCGAGGCACAAAGGCGAGATGTTGAGGCAGAAGATGTTGAAGGTGGAAGATCACTGGTGATGCGAAAAGTCCTTTTGACACCAGAGAAGGAGGTGGAGAGTTCATTCCAAAGGAACAGACTTTTCAGAACAGCTTGCAAGACCAAGGATTGGGCATGCAAGGTCATTGTGGACAGCTGTAGAACGGACAATCTCGTTTCAACTGAGATGGTGGAAAAGCTGGAGCTGGAGACGAATGATCATCCAAGTCCATATAAGGTTTCGTGGCTACAAAAAGGACATCAGGTAAATGTCACCAAACAATGTTTAGTTGAATTTAAGATATGAGGATATAATGATAAGGTTCAGTGTGATGTCATTCCCATGGATGTTTGTCATCTATTTTTGGGTAGACCATGGCAATATGACAGGAATGTGATTTATGATGGGCGAATGAACACATACACCCTGGAGAAGAATGGGAGGACACACATGTTGCTTCCAATCAAAGATAAGGAGGTGAACCCGGAATTAAGCAACACAGTACTTCTCATGAGTGGGAAGGAACTTCTTATAGAGGTTAAGAAGAAGGAGGATCAACAGTTCATTGTGGTCAGAAAACCAAAGATTGTTCTGACTAGCACAAGAGTGGATGATTTTCCAAAAGAAATTCAGTAACTGTTGGAAGAGTTCACTGACATTGTAGTGGACGAATTACCTCTTCGTTGCCACCAATCAGGAGTGTGAGTCATCACATTGATCTCATACCAGGATCCAGTTTACCAAACAAAGCCACGTATAGATTGACGCCGCAAGAGAATGAAGAGGTTAAAAGGCAAGTCCAGGATTTGTTGGACAAGGGTTTGGTCAGGGAAAGCTTGAGTCCATGTGTTGTTCCAACAGTACTCAGTCCAAAGAAAGACGGAGGCTAGAGGATGTGTACTGACTCGAGGGAGATAAACAAGATAACCATTAGGTATAGATTCCCATTGCCAAGAATGGATGATCTGATGGATTGTTTAAGAGGGGAATTTTTTTTTCCGAAGATTGACTTGAAGAGTGGATATCACCAGATTCACATGAGAGAAGGTGATGAATGGAAAACAGCATTCAAAACAAATGAAGGGTTGTATGAATGGCTTGTTATGCCATTTGGCTTAACAAATGCACCAAATACCTTCATGAGGTTGATGAATGAAGTCCTGAAGGAGTTCATCAGGAAATTTGTCATTGTGTATTTGGATGACATACTGGTTTACAGTAAAACAACAGCGGAGCATCTGAAGCATTTGGCTACAGTGATGCAGAGATTAGAGCAAGAGAAGTTGTTGATAAACATGAAGAAATCCTCAATTAATGAAGACAGAACTCATTTACTTGGGGTTTCTTATTTCAGAAAATGAGTTGAGGATGGATCCAGATAAAGTGGAGGTAATCAAAAATTGGCCATCACCGAGGAACATATTTGAGGTGAGAAGTTTTCACGGATTGGCTAGTTTCTACCGAAAATTCATTAGGAATTTCAGTGGAATTAGTGTAGTGATGATGGATACAGTGAAGAAAAGACACAAGTATTTTCACTGGACAGAAGAAGCCGAAAAGAGTTTCAATTTGTTGAAGAGGAAGATCACGGAAAAACCAGTTCTGGTGTTGCCGGATTTCCGAAAAACATTTCAAGTGAAATGCGATGCGAGTGGATTTGCAATAGGGGAAGTCTTAAGTCAGGAAGACAGGCCGATAGCGTACTTCAGTGAGAAGCTGAATGAAGCAGAGGTGAATTATTCCACATATGATAAGGAGTTTTATTCCATCATATAGGCATTGAATAAGTGGAGGCATTATTTGATTCCGAAATAATTTATTCTGTACAGTGACAACCATGCACTGCAGTTTGTGACTCAACATGAAAAGTTGAATCAGAGACATGTAAAATGGGTTGAATATATGAAAAATTTCACTTTTGTGATTAAACATATTTCTGGAACTGCTAACAAAGTTGTTGATGCTTTGAGCAGGAAGTGTTTGCTGCTGCAGGAATTCAAAGTCAAAACATTGGGTTTTGATGATCTCAGGGACATGTACGCAGATGACCCAGACTTTAAGGAAGCGTATGAAGTAGCTGAGAATCTAGTTCTCAGAGACATAAGCCCATGTATAGAATACATGATCCAGGAAGGATTGCTGTTCAGAGGCAATCAACTGTGTATTCTGAATTGCTCCATGAGGGAGAACTTGCTCAAGGAGAAACACAGTGGAGGATTGGTAGGGCACTTTGGTCATGACAAAACATTTTCAAAGCTGAGCGAATCATACTTTTGGCCAGGGATGCGATCAGAGGTCAAGATATTTGTAGACAAATGTAGAATTTTCCAACATTCAAATGGAAGGAAGCAGAATGCAAGTTTTTATCAACCATTACACATACCTGAGAAGCCGTGGGATGAAATTAGCATGGATTTCATATTGGGGTTGCCAAGGAAGAAAAGAGGATTTGATTCGATCTTTGTGGTGGTGGATAGATTTTCCAAGATGCCACACTTTATCCCATGTCAGAAAACCAGTGACGCGACTCACATCGTGAACCTGTTTTTCAGAGAAGTCATTCGACTTCATGACTTACCAAGGAGCATAGTTTCGGACAGAGATACGAAGTTTATAGGGAATTTTTGGAGGACCTTATGGAAGAAGCTAGGAACTAACTTGTTGTTTAGTTCAGAATATCATCCACAGATGGATGGACAGACATAAGTGGTAAACAGAAGTCTAGGAGACTTGCTGAGAAGCTTGGTGACAAAACACCACAGCTAGTGGGACAATATATTGCCGCAGACAGAGTTTGTGTATAACGACTCAGTGAATAGGAGCATAGGGCAAATTCCATTTCAGGTTGTTTATGGCGTGTAGCCGAGAGGAATTTCTGAATTGAGGGATTCAGAATAGAATGCAACTAAGAGCGCTAGTGCATAAGATTTCGTAGAAGCGATGAAGGAACTTCACAGCCAGGTGAAGGAGCGGTTGCAGAATTCAAGCCAGGAGTATAAGCGTAGAGCCGATCAGCATAGAAGACAACTTCATTTCGAGGTTGGTGATCTAGTTCTGGCACATTTGAGGAAAGAAAGGTTCCCAAGGGCAACATATAATAAGTTGAAGATGAAGAAAATCGGGCCATGTAGGGTCTTGAGAAAATTTGGGGCGAATGCTTATGAGATTGAATTACCCGATGGGATCGAAATTTCTTCGATATTCAATATCTCAGATTTGTACCCATACAAGCCTAAGGAAGCAGGAGAAGAAAATGAACAGTCAGAGGTTCAGTGGAAAAAGCAAATGCTAGTTGCAGAAAATCCACAGATGGAGCACATACTGGATAAAAGAATTGGTAAGAAGACCAGAAGGAAAGAATATTTTGAATATTTGGTCAAATGGAAAGGCCATTCAGTTGAAGATGCTGGCTAGGAGACTGAAGCAGAGATACAGAAGCATGGATATACCATGCAGGAGCTCATGGATAGGAGCCCATGAAAGTTTTCAAGTGAGGGAGTATGATGCAGGAGCATCTCCCACGTCAAGCAAGCCAACGCGGAAGGCAAGAGACAACTGGGCAAGCGCTAGCACAAATTTTGAAATTTACCCTGGGATTGTTGCGTGAACATAAATGTAACAATTTAATGAAGTGCACTTGTGTGATGTAATCGAACCTTGAGAAAGTCTCTCTCGTCCTTTGTAGGTAGGAGGCATTTAAGATAGTTAATGCAGGTAGATAGAAATTAAATTCTAGATTAGACTGTTTGAGAGCGCAAGAGGGAAACGGGATATAGACACCCTCATTGTGTATTGTAATATTATTATGAGCATTTGTGTATGAAGAACACAGGAGAAAAACAGAGAACTATGTAAGAACATCCATGCATAGACATTTGGATTAATAGGAAGCTTTGATTCAAATTCATGGTTTGTGTTGTTCTCTATGTATTGATGTTATTCTCATGAATGTTTGTTTCCTATTATACATTTTCTTTGATATGCTGTGTATATGATTTCATGTTCCAAGTGAAGTCTAAAAGGAGGAGGGAATGAGTTTCACTTGTTTCTCTACCTGAGAAAGAATTCCTGCAAGGAGTGCAGTCGAAGTGTTCGTAAGGAGTGCGTTGACAGAGGGTTCAGGTAGGTAGCATTTGTTCTCATCTCCACAGAAGTGCAGTTGGGCACAGGAGTCGTGCAAGGAGTGCACATGTGAAGAAAAGTCTCAGGGTTGTGAACCTGAGTAAGGTGTGAAAGACTGCTGCTGTAGGAGTGCGCAGAGTCGAAGGTATTCAACACTTGGAAGTGTATGAGAGTTGCCGCAAGGAGTGCGCACAAGAATCTTCTCTAAGACTCAGAGTCATGAGAAAGCTTAGGAGGGATAAATCCTTTGAAGCTATTGAAGGTAGCACAAAGAGTTGGAGCATATTGAGTGACTCAAGGCGATGGAGGTTTGGTCACAGTTGATTAAGTCCAGGAAGGAGTCCTTGGTTCACTTCTTGAATGTATCGAGGAGGAGAAGATAGACGGTCATGATCTTGTGGAGAGGATTTGTGAAATCCTGCCAGCTGTCAAATCTGCCAGAGAAGCGAGGGGGATTACAATTGCATCTGGAGTTCGATCTTGGGAGATTGTGGACCACCAGATCTGCACATAGATACCCGTCAGCTGTTGGATTGATTGGGAGTTGTACGAAGGTTAAGCTTCGTGGACGTGAGGAGGAAAGTTCCTACGAGAGGCGCGGTCCTCAGGATTTCGGCATTCACAAAATTGAGAATCACGAGGACGAGTGATCGGGAATTTTCATAGTGGAAGTCCCAGAATCAATATAAGCCATCAATTAGTTGGGACACATGGACGAGATCGGGAGACCATCAACATTTCGATCATTGGGACTCACATAGGAATCCGAAGGAAGTCGGGATTCGGCATTTCGCGAATCCTGAAGAGAAGGCAACTAGAGCATTTGAAATCGCAAATCATGAAATAGCGAGGAGCAGTGAGAAATGTCCATTCTTGAGGATGCGTGGCCGAGATCGAAGCCTTTGGGAAATTCCCCGAAAGGAAAGGTCAATTGTCAGGAAGTCGAGAGTCGGGAAATCGAGGATCCCGTGGACAAGAGGCTAAATACATATTGACACTTGAAACCTCGAATCCCGATAAGAGATAGGATTGTGGTCACATAAGGCAGGGTCGTGTGGACTGGGAGCATAGCTAGGAGGGCTGAAGAAAAAAGGAAGCGCATCAGGATATCAGAGATCGGGGATTCGAGGAAGCAAGTGTTGGTGACATCGGGGATTGGAAAACCCCGAAACCTGATTGTTATTTTCTGCTGAGAACGGAGAAGTGCTCAGGCCTAAGGGATATGATGAGCGGGACAGACTTGTGGGTCAAATCTTAATAAGGATTCCAGGGGAGAATCAAAGGAGCCACTCCGGCTCGAGGGTAATTTAAAATGATCCTTAAGACCGGGAGGTTAGGCGTGGGACCTGCCGAGGTAGGTACCTGGGGGGACGCCATCAAATTCCCTTTTGTTTTTATTTTATTTTTTATAATATTCAATTTTTAAAGCATTTTATAATTTATGATTTTAATTTGAATTTTAAGGAATAACAAGAAAATTAAATGTAAATTAGCAATATATATGTGTGTGTGTGTGTGTGTGTGTGTGTGTGTTAAAAGGTTAACAAATTAAGTTAGTGCATACATATAATACAAAATATTATTAAAGACAATTTAAACACATTTAAAAGTTAAAGAAGAAAGTTAAATGTAAATTAACAG
>JASDQU010028642.1:0-10754 GCA_032191745.1 Picea mariana
GATTAATCAATCCTTAAAAGCACTGTCTATTTGTTTATCATATCCATGTTTGAATGCTATGAAATGTATTGAGTTGTCCCATTGACCCATATTCATAAAACACAAAAACACTTTTACTTGAAGTTACCAAGCACCTCTGGTCTGCAACCACAGAGGGTTTCTTGGAGTGATAACAGACATGATCCAAGATATGAGTGGTAGTGTCTTGGCATAAAGTCGACAAACGTTCGAGGCCAACATCATAACGAATGGGCAATTGAAAGTGGTTAAGAAAGACCATCACCAATTGATTAAATGACCCATATGTCCCCCTAGGTATCTCAATATACCATTGTGCCTCAAATCCAATGAGAGTGTGTTGAAACAATCATAATCTAATAGAATTGTCATTAAGAGAATTCGATGAGCACTAAAGGTGAAAGGTAGTGACGTTATCACCAGTGTCCTCTCCATTCTTTCCTTCAAACTTTGGGATGTCCGAAGGAATATTGGTGGGGACAGGAGGCCATGTGGGATCATGACTCATCAGTTCATTCATTAACTTATCCAAATATAGCAAATTAAGCGTGGCCAGAAAAGGGAGACGGGGTTGCAACATCTGGCCCCAACCTCCCGCAAAAGATTGTGCGTGCAGAATTGTAGCCCATCTAGGATTATGGTAAGAACCATAGCCCTATCCAGGATTATAAGGCCCTCCTATGGGATAATTCATATAAAGTGGGTTGGGCATCATTCCAGTAGGAATGTTCTGTTGAGGATTATAAAAATTTCCCCCAGCCGAGTAAGACCTGGGTTGGGGGTTATGAAAATTTCCCCCAACTAGATTGGATCCAGGTTGGGGGTTTCCCAAAGAGTAAGAATGATCTCCTCCAAGTGGAACCTGAAGGATTGAAGTGGATTCTTCATGCCAAAAGTATTGGTTGGAATCAGCACCGAGGAGGTAGGGATATAGGACGGAACTTGTCCACTAGGTTGGTTGTTCCATCTAGCCGTAAAAGGATTAGAACTGAGGTTAAGAACCGGGACACTTCCTATATTAGGATTCATTTGAGGGATATGAGAACCACCAAACAGAAATGGAGTGTAAGGAGGTTTAGTGCCCCCAAGTCCAATGCTAGCGTTATGGACAGAAGCTGGGATGGCAGTCGAAAACTGTGAAGTGAAGTTAGGCACACCATAGGAAAATGGACTAGAATCCATAGGGATAGACTGAACATTGTAACCCGACAAATGATCAAGACCCCCAAAATGGTTTGAGGCAAGTGACCAAGAATTAACTATAGGTCGAGCCATAGTACCAGTATGTGCCTCTATCACTACAACTGTAGTGGTTTCAAGAGTCAAAGGGGTGCCATTAACTATAGTGGGTATGGGAGTCAAAGAACTATTAGTGTTATGGAGACTATACTTGGTACTCATCCTTGTGGAACCACAAGTCTGAAAGGTGGATATGTGTTTACCATGCCTAATAACTCTACGCCTTTTAGAAGGCAAGAAATTGAAATCCGGTGGTAACTGTAACAACCGACGGGACCAGAGGGGATGTTGGTCTGACTCCATGAGGACTTGTGACTCTACAAAATAAAAATATTCTAAGGCCAACTAGCATTCAAAGAGAATACCAAAATTCAAATGGCCAATATGCATGCAAACAGGCTAAAGTGGTTGAGTGGCCTCCCTCACTAAAGAAGGTATGTCTCGTCCAAGAGGAAATTTAGACTCCCCACTAAAGTTTGGAGGTAACAGAATCAGTTATAGGGGCCCTCGTGGGCTTAACAACCAGTGGGTGAGATCCCCCTGGAGAGGTAATCTTCCATAAAGTTTGTGTGTTGTCCGACCCCTATCTGACCTAGGGTACAAGCAGAATAACCCCTGCAAGTAACGTATGAGATACCTAAGTCAAGAAACTAATAAACTATTGTATGATCGATGCATAGGCGAGTAGTCATAAGTCTAGATTACCATATGGGCAGGGTAGCAAAGATCGAAACCTTGAAAGCACTTCCTCTCACAGAGGTATGGGTACTAGCAGGATATCCAAATACGAATAAATCCATAGAAATATCTATGATGCTAGGTGAGTATCCGGGGGTTATCCCTTCAACTAACTTCGCACGACCTCGTTATTAACTCTGGTGTGAGCGAAGCCTCTTGCTCTTACCAATTATACAATGGACTTCTCGACTCCCTATCTCAGACACATATGTTGATTTAATTGCCTTGGAGAAGTTTACTCACAAAATCCTATTCCAAGGCACTAAATCCTAGACTAGTTTGTGCACCCTAAAAAATAAAATCGTGACTAATCAATTTTAGTTTAAAGCGTAAATTTTATTGAACATGATTACTCAAAAGGGTATGGAATTGAAACTCATGATATTATGACTCTGCAAGAAAATAAATATAAATATAATGCAAAGTCTAATTTTAATTTTTCAATGAATGATATGTGTATAAAAACAGTGCAATTTTCAATTTGAACTACAATTCAGAAGTAAAATGCAATCTTTCACTAAATGCACTAAGCTAATGATAAAGATTCAGAAGACAAAAATGCCAAGCAATGTAAAATGCCTATTTTTTTGTATTTTCAATATATTAAAAATAAAATGCATGGATTGATAAGCAACCTAATATATAAATTCTACTGTGTATAAATGGAATAACTCAAGCAGAATACCATGCAGCCAAGCAAACAGCCCAAAGTTCAAGAACAAATCAAAAATGAAAAACAATGAGAAAGACTCCGCCCAAAAATTCAACTCCAAACAGGTTTCCTGACAACCCAAAGAATCTTAGCATGCACTAAAGAGACCTAAGAAGGCTCAGCAACTATCAAATCCTACCGAGAAATCACAAGACCAAGCAAACAAGCAAGGAAAAGTGGTATATGCGACTATTCAGGAAAACAGTGCATGTATATGCATCTTGCAGTGAGACAGCATGTGTGTGTACAAGACTGTCATGGAAAAAGGCACGTACAGGCTTGAAAACAAGGCCAGGCAAGGGAAAAAGGTTGAAAACTCAAACCCATAGTGAACAGAATATGTCAAGCAGTGATATGACAAGAAACACAAAGGAAAAAGAGCAACACAAGGAGAAAAACTACTTCAACCCCTAGAAATAATATCTCTCCCCAGTGGAGTCACCAATTATGTTACGAGGGAAAAACTCTCTATGCCTAGGGTAAACCACAACAGACAGATATGACTGCAGAAATCTAATCAATTCCAACATATGCTATATAAACCAATGTGCAAGTGAGATAACCAAGAAACCAAGTTCCTTCCAACTGGGTCTCCACCACTTCAATCCTCCACCAAAGGCAAGCTCATAGAAAAGAGACAATGAAGTTATCTCAACAATAGGGAAAGAGCTTGGGGAATGAACACTGTTTTTAGACTTGAGGGACAAAGGGATGCAGACTCAATATGAAGTAATTTCTCCAGAGTAACTTTTCTCTCAAAGTTGAATGCTTTCTCCTCTTTTCCATAGCTTGGAATTGTGATCTTATAGCCTTCAAAATGAAACTAAAGGGCTGAGTCGGAACATTTCCAGTATATGGAAGGCCAAGGATCAGATATCTCATGTTGTGACATGGAAACCCGACTTCATTTTTGTATTTTCTATCACAAGTCTCGATGTACGTGGGTTGTAGTGGAGCAGCCTGCATATATGCATGTTGTATAGTAGATAGGGTGCGTATATGTGGAAAAATGTGTAACTTTAGCTCTGGATTCATCAAAAAGGGATGCCAAGTCTACATAGGGAAATGGAAAAAGGCCCTATGTACAAGATAGAAATGGTCAGGGAAATATTTTTATAACAGAGCTAACAAATCTCAGCAAGAATAGCGAGATTTAAGTATTGAAAGGGAAGGTTTTCCTTTGTCTAGAAGATGAACGGACAATATCGGTTCAGGAAGAGACAAGGTCTTTCATGACCGTTGGATATGGGAAAGAGAACAGAAGTTAAACCCTCAAGTCCTTCGTACTTCGCAAGTTCATCGAAATGATCGAGTTCGTCGCAAGGGAGGTAAACTCCCCGAAGTCCCGAAGTCCCTAAGTTAATCTAGGCCATAGATCTGAGGATGTTCGGGAACCATCTCGACCATCAGATCTATGAGGTATTCAACCCAACATTGACCGCTCCGGGAGAATAGAGGCTTAGTAATGCCAAAAACCTCAAATAATGAAGTACAAAGTAATGTGGATCGTGGATCTATGGATCCTTCGGGACCCCTCTCGACTGTTCGATCAAGGGAAGGTGGGTATCATATCGAGAACACGTGGGAATTCACGTGTTGAGTGATGGTGTTTCCAAGTGTGGCGTAACAGTGGAACCCTGAGAGGAGGTTGTGAACCATCGATATGGGGTCTACATGGGTAGATCAGGACCGTTAGATCTAGGTCATGGTCCTCTTGGCACTGACCAACTCCGGGAGATTCCAGTCGAGGAGTGATTCAACCTCCCGAAGTCCTGAAGGCCGGATTAGATCTCGACCGTCCATTATAAAGTACATGTGGTGACAGATCATTTAGTTCATAGCTTGGACACTCTGAAAGTTTATAGGTGGGGAGCAGGTGAAATCGTCGAAGCCCCAAAGTGTCAGAGTTCATCCTGACCATTGATAGCGGGGGATGCGTGTCTGGAGATCTAAAACTCTGAAAGGATTGCACTCTGGAGGTTTGCGTTGGTGATTACTTTGCAACTGTCAAAGTGTGAAGTCCCGAAATTATTTGTCGTCATTGATTCGTGTGAGAGATGCATCGATAGATCGTTAACTTCAGGTGAAACAATTTCGAGAGAAAGTGAGTGTGGAGAGGTAGAAACTCCCGAACGTCGAAGTCTTGAAGTAAACCAGGACCGTTGATTGAGAAGGATGTGTGGGGCATGATCCTTGACTCTGGAAGAAATTAATCTCGGAGAACGGATTGTTGGAACGTTTGGATCACCCAAACGTCGAAGTCTCGAAGTAAATTAGGACCGTTGATTTACAACGGACGTGTGGCGCTTGATATAGAACTCCGGGTATGGAGTAATTTGGGAGGAAATGTTGTGTGAGCGTCTGGGACTCCCAAACGCTGAGGTCCCTAAGTGAATCAGGACCATCGAAATCCCTAAGGATACGCAGCATCGAATTGTGAACTTCAGAGAATTGCCATTCCGAGGAAATTTGTGTGGTGGTTGTCTTGGCACCTATTGTTTTGGTGTCTAGTCACAAATCACAGTCATATGCAAGCATAAGGGGAATGGAAGAACTCGAATGATGTAGAAGAGGATATTTTCTAGTTTTTAGTTTGGTTCGAAGCATGGAGGCCATGGTTGGAACTCCCTGGAAGAGAATAATGGATTAGAATCCCCGAATGAGGACATTGATTCTCTTAAGAAGCACGAAAGTTTTATGCCCCGTCATGGGTGTGTTTCAAATTGGTATCAAAGCATGGAAACAACACTTGGCCTACTTGGGCTCATGCACGAGTCGCATAAAGAGGTATTTTTATCTGCATTTACTCCTTGAGGAGAACGACTGCATATTGAACCTGTGATTTGGGAATTCTTTGTGAATTTCAGTATAAGAATTTCTTTATCCCTTTGTCAAAGAGATAACTACTCTTAACAGCGTAGGGATATGCTAATCAACATTAATAATAAGATTTGAATGTGGATAGCTGAAGGTGGTAGGGTTCTGTCAAGGGCAGTTGAACCCCGAAGGACGGATGACCTGG
This sequence comes from Picea mariana, assembly GCA_032191745.1. Classification (NCBI taxonomy): domain Eukaryota; kingdom Viridiplantae; phylum Streptophyta; class Pinopsida; order Pinales; family Pinaceae; genus Picea; species Picea mariana. The sequence goes on from JASDQU010028642.1 coordinate 5,730, forward strand.
TGTTCGTAACACTGCCTCTAAGCATGGGAAGTTGGAACCTTAGGCACTAATGATGGTTGATTATAGAATGGTTAATACCTTTTTGGGCTTAAAGGAATTTGATAGGATCAGGTACGATCCTTGGCAGTTATAATTACTTCTTTATATTAAAATCAAAGTATATAAATCCTCATGACCAGAGGAAAGGTGAGATGGGTGAAGTCCTATGGAAGTTGAGGCAAGAATGTTTTCTTGCCAGTTGTTATAGTATAAAAGCGAAAGTGACCCTGGTTGGTTATTTCCATAAAGATAATCAAACATCAGTATGATTTATGACTGTGAGATTAGTCATGTAAGCGATTGTAATTTCTAACTAAAGAACACTAGTGATAAAACTAAACTAGCATGATGAATACTTAGTTGTGTGGTATGCTTGAGTGCATGGATTTAATGCATTGTGAAGCTTCTTGATATGAAGCATGATATTAATACCAGTTAGGTATGAATGATATTAAATGTGCAAGTTATGCACATGTATGATGTAAGAGTACAAGTATACTAAAGGCACAATATGGTTGCCCTGAATAGTGAAATGTGAGGCAAGCATAACACTTTCCAAGATTGAATGAATACCATGGATGCATGGTTGACTCCATTCTGAAGAGTCGTGAAAGTTTTGTTTTAAATGATAGCTTAAGGGGAATGTGCTCCATTTCCCCAGTAAAATCCAGTACAAATAGATGAAAGAGTAAACGAGCAAAGATGCTCTGTTGTCATGATAAGAGGCAAATGATTATGCCTTTAAGGATCACATGAGAATGATTGTGAACAATCATGAGTTAACTGATTTTAAAGTAGATATGTATGTAGTCTATGAAATATACATATGGAAGCTACACACAGGCTTATGATTATGAATATGGCTAATTACATCATGGAYGTAAGTTAACAAAAACTAGAATATGTGTGGATACATAATCTGGATACATGTCARAAATGMATGTCTAAGTTCCTTARAGAATKCTTAGTAACRAGTCRAAGCTAATTCAAGGTTGAGGCCATCACAGATAGTGATGGATATGCAATGAGGAAGTTGCATGTTGAAGGAGTTCCCTGTGAATAAACTGTGTAAGGACTCTGTCAGAAGAATAGAGTCACAACCCTAATGATTGCGGAAGGTTAGGCAATGGGCTGCAAAGCCTGTCTATATAAGAATCCTAGATCACATTTTTTTTTAAAAATGTGTAGGTGGAAGACTAACAACTTAATATTAACCAATCTAAGAACCGAATGATAATGTGCAGGATGCATAGGTTCATGACCCACTATGAACGAAGAGATTTCTATTAAAGCATGTTTTTGTATCCAAAAAGGTTAGAGTGACACCTAACCAAGGTTTATCAAGAAAAAGAGCAGGGATATCCCCACCTGGAATAAATTGCAAAAAGCCAAGAAGACGAAAAGGAGGAACACTTGTCCACCCTAATAACTCTGAATTGTTTACATATTTGTAGGTCTTATATGATCAGCTGTGAGTGTTGGGCCCTTTGTTTTTGGATAAGGAATTACGTAAGTTTTGACTAAGAACGAGTTGTGCAAGATTCATTAGAGGCATGGAGAAAGAGAAACAAAAAGTAGTTGTGAAAGTCGGTGCAATGTCAGATAAGCAAAAAATGGTTGCAACAGAAAAAGAAAGCATGCAAGCCGACAAGGAAGACACAACCCAACTTATATATAGGGATGAACATAATTGTAAAAGGGTTAGTCAGGTTGTTGTTGAGTTGATTGATTTATTCATTATTGTTCTTGTTACCCAGTTGGATTAGTTGTTGATTTTTGTAAGTTGAGTTAAGTCAAGTATGGCGTCTGTAATGGATGGGATCTATCAGTTTTGAGAATTGGAGATCTACAACATGAGTCCAGAGCCAAGAGTATGTACAGTGCACTACTGTGTAATTTTGAGTATGTAATTAGAGAAGGATTCTGAAGATAATATGAAGAAGGACCTAAATTTTCAAATATGATGTGTCTCTGTGTGTTTACTTATGCATTACAGTATTTCCTTATGGCTTATGAGTTCTATTTGATGGTTCTACATTTAAATGCTTTCTAGCAACGTAAGTAGGTTCGATTCTTGCACATGTATGTTTCAGAACTGTTCATGTCTCTTGTGCAAGATCAAGAATGAGTCTTGAAGGCTCTATGTATCCTCCTAAGTCTTTTCTCTACCCTTCCCTATCTATCTATCTCAGAAGTGATTTAGGTGAGAATTCTTCTCTTCAGAGGAGATGAAAATCCCGGCACTCTAGACTACACGGTACCTTTTGTTGGTAACCTGAGAAGGACCCTGGTCTGATCAAACTCGCACCAAAAAAATGGTTTCGTTGTCGGGACCTATGTTAAAAGAGAACCTGTAGGGAGAATGATTCCTCCGATCCATAGATCTAGTGTTGATCAATGGTGGGAAAGGAACTTTGACTCCTTCATATGGAAAGAAGTGGAGCTAAGGAGAAAAATAGTGGAAAACACTTGCGAAGCAATCTTTTACTCAGAAATATCGAGCGACCAATATGATATTTTTTGGGTTAAATTCTCGGAAGAATTTTATACTGGATAAAGAGGCTCCAAGAAGATCCAAAGTTCCAAGGGTGGGTTAATAGGATGTATGTGTGGGATACCGAGAAGCTAGCAACACTTTAGAGGCTGGATTGTCCAGTTACACGAGTTGTGGATTTTTGGGTTAGCACCACACTAGAAGGATACATAATCGAATTTGCAGCTAAGAACCACCAGTCTTTCTTGCAAGTAGATGCAATTTTCAAGAAAGACACAAGAGGAAGGCTGTTGAGAGAAATCCCCCTGTGGATTAAGGTTTTCTTGATGGATGAAGGGATGTTTATTATGTCCCCAACTGAGATGGCAGCGTAAACACCCTCACTTGGGGTAGGGTGAGGCGGGGTGAGAGTCATGGCATGAGAGACGGGAAGGATTCTTTGACAAGTGGGGGGGAAACAGGAAGAAATGGACTCAAGAGACAAATAATCCTTGAAACAAGCTTCCATAGTTGAGAAGTGGTGGTGCGGAAAGATCAAGAAATCAGTAAGACAATCTAAGAAGTTGAGAAAAGAAGGTGAATCGGGAGAAGTAGAGGAAAGATAGATGGAAGAACTACAGAATATGAGAAGACAGGAATGATTAGCCAGTCAAAGATTAAACGAGAGAGAATCGCGGAGAAAAATAAGTCCCCAAGAGGTGGGACAAGAAGGAGAAGCTATAGCTGTAAGAGAGGAAGAAGTTGGCATGAATCTTATAGAAGAAAGAGAATATCCAGCCCCAATAATAGGAGAGATCGGGAATCCATCCTAGGATATCATCCCAGTGGAAGAAAATTAGACCCCCCAGATCAAAGAAAACCACCCCAAAGCCAATGGTGCCAGCCCCGAATCACCCATACCCCAAGTGTCCTCTATATAAGTAGTAAGTCTGATACTACCTTCTCATGCTAATTTTGTTCCAGTAAAATTAATTAGTTAGTCACAACGAGGAAGTGCGAGTATAGGGAGGATATTGGGATCTCTTGGTAGATTACAAGAAGGATCGTTAGGATTCATATTGATAGGAACAACAAGATCAAAAATGGCCAACCATGTGGGAGTTTTGACTACTCGATACCCATAATTTTTGGGTAAGGGAGATGAATACGTTGAGCAGCATTGGTTCCCATGCAAAGCAAACTAGAAATCCAGATGGACTCTGGATGTGAATAAGTTGGTCGATTTCCAAACTACATTGAGAAGTTGTGCTCTCAAGTGGTACATGAAGATCATTGAGCTGGGAGTACTAGGGACGCAAGTTCAAGCATTCACACTCAGCCAAGTATGGACAAGGTTCATAGCATAGTTCAAACTACCCCAGTCAAAATAACAGGCTCTATCTGAGTTCCGCGAGATCCAACAATGGGAAGGTGAATCAGCCTGGGACTAAAGCTAGAAGTCCAAAGATTCCATAGGGAGTTTGGCACATCCAATCCACAAAGAACATCAAAGGGAGTGGTATATTTAGGGGTTACTTCCTCTGACTGAGATTCAACTAACGCAACAACGGATAGCTACGTTAAAAGATGCCTTGGAACAATCGATGAATATTGAATCCATGGTGGGAAACCCTAGGAACCTGAGAGTAACTAGACCCCCAATAGATGTGAATATAGTGCAACTACAAGGGAAGATATCGGCACTCATAGAAAATATTTAGGAGCTGACGATAGCCAGACCAGGACAACCATAGGTTTGGTGCACTGGATGTTATACGAAAGGTCATTTGGTGAACGAATGTCTGTGAATGAGGGGAATGCGACCTCCTTAGAATCTGATTGTAGCCCCACCAGGACCCATGGGAGTAGTTGTGCAAGTGTCGATGAACTTACCATTCCATAAACCCACCCCGTATCATGCTTTGCCAGGAGGCCAAGCAGCACCAACAACTGAGTATTGTGAAATCTGGTGAACCCATGGGCATGGGCCAAGATAGTGCCCCATCATGTAGAAATATTCGACAATACCAAACACAGTACACTATGAGTTCTGCACGTCTACCACGCATACTACCAATCAATGTAGAGCGTTGGATGCACTTGCAAACAGGTTAGACCGAATAGCATTCAGGGTGAATGAAAACCCTCAGGGACTAGGAAGAGGTCAAGGAGGTGGATCCAGAGGAGACTTCAGAGGAGGAAGGACTGGGGGAAGAGGACCAAGAATATGTTATAATTGTGATGAGCAAGGTCACTTGGCTAGAGACTATCCTCATCCAAGGTGGACATGGTGCTCTCACTACAGAACCAATGGACACACAACAGAATATTGTCCAAAGTTAATATCAAACTGGGAAGACAGAGTACGACAAAGAGGAACTAACCTTATCAGTTCAGAAATCAAGAGGATTTCTAAGGGACAATTTCCCAACCTTAATATCGTTACTCGAGGAGGATCGAAGACAGGAGTTGATGCTAATACTCTACCTCAAATCCAGAAAGAAACACCTAAA
>JASDQU010028642.1:10764-21241 GCA_032191745.1 Picea mariana
CCCTGCTTCACCCCCTACACCCAGAAACCCTGTAGTCATACCAAGGCAACATGAGAAACCTCAAAATGTAGTTGGCCTTTGGTTTCAATTATTCTCTGACATTTTAGGGAATTATCAACCAACACAAAAGCTGCACAATGTGCTATACCTAGTTTTAGGGAATTAAGAACCCCTAGAAGAAAGGATAAGGGACAATATTCTTGAGAAAAGTACTCAGAGAGTGCAACAAAGTAAAGTATGAACCGACAAGGAATTCAGATTAATATCTCAGTTAGATGAATTTGAAATTAAGGACGTCATGTTGGACCTAGGGTCAAATGTAAACATTTTGCCTAAGAAGACCTGGAAAGCCTTAGGAAAATCGAGGCTAACATATTCCCCAATTCAGTTAAGAATGGAAAACCAATACTGTATCTTCCCCATAGGAATATTGGAGAGCGTGCAAATAGATGTAGCAGGAATAAGAATAGTGGTTGACTTTGAAGTCATTGATATCATGGGAGATAAGGACCTCTACCATGCACTACTTGGCATTTATTCGGCCTATGATAATTATGCAACAATCGACTTAAAGAAAGACACCATGACCTTTGAGGCTGAGGGAATCAAGGTAGTTCAACCTTTGGATCCATATGTAGGACCCAGGTATACAGATCCAATAGACAATAATATCGAGGGAGAAAACTTGGACCAGTTGTACACTGTAACAGCTAGGACAAGAAACGATTATATAAACCCCACCGTTGATGCATCAGTAAGTTGGAGAAGTATACAGTCAGCAGATGAAGATTTAAAAATGAATTTTGACAGTTGGCAACAAGGGTCGCATGAAAGATTCTCAAGAAGATGTGCAATTGTTAGAGTGACCAGATGGGTTGGGACTGAAGTTAGAGAACACCCAGTATACGATGGCACCTTAGATCTCAAAAAAATTTTGCACAAGATGGAGGAAGATGTAAGAGAATATCAAAGAATCTCGGTACTAGATGCAGCCTTCCAGAACAACCTCGTCAGATGATGGGCCAATCATAAAGTCGTACTCAGAATAGAACAACCTCGTCAGATGATGGGCCAATCATAAATTCGTACTCAGAACTTGGGATGAGGTGAATCAAGATATCAAGTACAGGTTCCAGAATAAGGAGCAACTGGAATCAGAGATGCAGACAGATCTCCAAGTTGCGCAACCATTCAACGAAGAATCGGATCCTAGAATACACATTGAACATTGCACAACACAGTGGAAGGTTGCAGGGATACCCTCTCACTTCTGGATTCAGGTATTTCCCTACTCTCTAAATCAAATCCTAAAATATTGGTTTACACTTGAGGAAAACAAAAGACAAACCAGCGACTGGCAAATGCTGGCAGCTCATTTTTGCAAGGACTTCTCATTCACAAGTAAGTACCCTGAGCTTAAAATAGCCCTGCAAAAGATTAAGCAATTTCTTTTTATAGATAATGGTAATCAAAAATCAAACTTAGTGGTATGTGCCAAACATAGCCAAGGACTTCAGACAAATCTCCACTTTCCCTCAACTAAGAAGCCTATAGAATGTTATCATAGTAGCAACGATTCAGAAAGCCTAGACAACTTAGAAGAACTGAGAAACCTAACCATCAAAGAGACAGAGGGGAGCAGAGAAATCCAAAACACCATACCCATCTAGACCGATAGTTCCTACAATCACCCATTAAAATTGTGCAAAATCAACATAGGGACTGCAGAGCAACCCAAGATAGCTATGGTGGGAGATTACTGGAATGAGAAAACCAGTCAGAAAATACAGAGTTTACTACAGGAATATGAGGTTTTGTTCCCAAAGAATTTTTCCAATTTAAAGGGAATCAAAGGAGTCATGGGAGAAATGAAGATTGAGTTAAAACTAGGATCCAAGCCTGTCATGCATAGACCATACTGTCTTAACCCAAGATTAAAAGATAAATTTAAGAATGAGATAGATAAGATGTTAGAAGATGGTCTCACTTTTGCAATAGAAGAAGCAGAGTGGGTCAGCCCGATAGTCATTCAAAGCAAGAAAGACACAGAGGATATTAGAGTCTGTGTAGACTACAGAAGTCTCAACTCTACCTATGTACATTCCCCTTCCCAACACTCTTTACAGACGAGGTGCTGGAACAGGTTAAAGGAAAGGAAGCACACTCATTCACAGATGGATTTTCAGGATACCATCAAGTTAGGATCGCTAAAGAGGACAAAATAAAGACCACTTTTATAACAAAATGGGGATCTTTTTCATACAACGTGATGTCATTTGGCTTAAAGAATGCCCCTGCAGTTTTCTCCAGGATTGTGATAGCAGCTTTTAGAAAGTTCATTCACAAATTTATAGAAGTATATATGGATGATTGGACAATATATAGCCTTCTCAAGGAACATGTAGCACTATTAAGGCTGATGTTTAACAGATGCAAAGAGTTTCATATCTCATTGAACCTCATAAAATGTATCTTTTGTGTACCACATGGGAATTTTTTGGGCCATATAGTCTGTTGAGAAGGAGTATTGATAGATCTAGCCAAAGTTGCAGCCATTTTGAATATGCCACCAACCACTAGTGATAAGCAGTTGTGCTCCATGCTGGGAAACACAGGTTACTATCGCAGGTTCATCCAAAGATATGCCAACATTATTGCACCTCTGGAAAACCTATTGAAAAAGGATGAAACATTCCAATGGACTCCTGAATGTGATAAAGCATTTGAGACACTTAAGGAGAAACTCATCACAACACCGATTCTAATATTCCCAAACTGGGAGAATGAATTTCATGTCCATGTAGATGCTTTAGGAATTGCCTTAGGAGACATCTTAACGCAAACTAGAGATGGAGCTATGGATCACCCTATCTATTTTACAAGTCGAAAGTTGTCGCAAGAAGAATGCAACTACACAACGACGGAAAGGGAGGTTTTGGCCATGATTTATACTTTGTAGAAAGTTATACATTATTTGTTAGGGTCTCATTTCAAATTATTCACTGATCATTCTACATTGAAATATCTTGTTAACAAACCTGTGTTGGAAGGGAGAATTTGTAGATGGTTGCTACTATTTCAGGAATTTTCCTTTGAAGTTATCATCAAGCCAAGAAGATGCAACGTAGGACCTGATCACCTATACAGGTTAGAGTCAGGGGAAAGTGGCACCAAATTTAGATTTGTTCAGGATTGAGGCCATACCGGAATACCTGGAGGACATAGCAATATTTCTCAGTACAAGGGCCTGTCTTGAAACCTATTTTGCAACCCAGAAACACCATATGGTTGTTAGAGCAGCAGATTACCAGCTAATCATCAGATATTTGTATAAACTAGGACTAGACATCATTCTCAGATGGTGTGTCCTGGATCATGAAAGGCAGGATATACTCTGGAAATGCCATAGTGGAGTTGCAGGAGGCCACGTAGGAGGAAAGGCCATGACACAGAAAGTTCTACAGGCAGGAATTTAGTGGGAAACAATATTCAAGGATGAAAAAGTATATGCTAGATCATCTGATGTTTGTCAACACATGGGCAAGCCGTCACGCTGAGACGAACTACCTCTACAACCAGTTCGATCTCTACAAGCATTTGAGAAATGGGCAGTTGACTTCATTGGACCAATCAACCCCACAGCCAAACATTCAAAGTCTAAGTACATCATTACCACGAATGACTACCTGACCTGTTGGGAATAAGTAGTAGCTGTATAGGACTATTCGACAGATACTACTGCCAGAATCATATTTGAGAATATCATTAATCGATTCAGATGTCCTAGGAGCCTAACTAGCGATCAGGGAGCTCATTTCATTAGAATCACTATAGCAACACTTACAACAAAATTTATGATTCAACATCACAAGAGTAGCCCATACCACCCACAGTCCAATGGAACATTCAAACCCTTCAACAAAATCCTGGAAAGGGGACTAACAAAGGTCTATTTCGCAAACCGGGAGGACTAGGATGACCGAGTTCCAACTATACTATGGGCTTACAGGACAACCACAAAGAAACTCCACAGGTACACACCATTCTAGTTGGTTTATGGGAGAGAGGAAGTGGTTTCTGTAGAGTGCATCACTCTAAGTTTGTATATTGCACAATTCACGCGCATGACAGAAGAGGAATCCATTGCGCAGAGACTTACAGAACTACAAGAACTCAAGGAGACTAGATTTCTAGCAGACTTTCATCAGTCGGTTGAAAAAGAAAGAAAAAATGCTTGGCATGATAGGCACATTAAGACCAATGTATTCACGCAAGGAGACAAGGTGCTACTCTACAATAGCCAGTACTAGAAGAATCCTAGAAAGCTGCGTATGTACTGGTTGGGACCATTCATGATTGGAGAGATCTGACCATCAGGACCAGTCAGACTCTTGCAACTGGATGGTGTGTTGTGACCAGGATGGGTGAATGGCACTCGCCTGAAGCCCTACCTATCTCAAAATGGAGAAAGAGGGACTGTCTCTCTAGTTCAAAAGAGCTTGTACAATAGTTATATTTGAGTTTTCTAAAAATTTTGTAAGTTCAGTAATAAAGTCAATATGCGCAGTGTTGCTCCATGACACATAGTTCATTTTAGGATTAAGTTTTGTTTGATACAGAACTAATGACTCAGTAGTGTAGGATTCAAAGATTAAGAGAATCCATTAATGACAGTCATTAATATGACGGGGACAACCTCTATGGTGGGAGAAAGGATGAATCTAAATATGATCTGAATCCATATGCCACACGAACCTAGTATAGACACAGCATTTATTTCCATTTCGGTACCACGTCTTAAGTCTGTTAAGCCATAAAGTCATGTTATTCAAAGATTCCATCGAATTCCATGCCCGGATACCCAACCATCAAATGAAAAGGTCTGAAACCAGCCACGTCCCTATTCCACTCACAAAAATAATTAAATGCCAGAATCTCCCAATAGGATTTACCCTGTTAAATTGTCCTGTCAAACAACTCAGATCCCGTTGCATCCATACAGTCATGATGAACAACAGTTACTGCTAAACTTGCCCATTAAGCCAAGTATAAGGCCCCAAGAACTTGACCATGAATGCATCATTTCCAAAAGAAACATATCCATTTCTGAATTCAGTTTAGCGAACCAACCTGTACCATTGTGAAATTTGTCGTCCTTAGCTTTTCGCGGAAGCCTAAATTTCGAGAGCCATATTCTGCTGAAGTGCCATGTCAAAAGAAGCGATACCAAAGGAGCCCTGTGACCCCCAGGTCTAGGTCGTGGGTGATCCCAAACATAAAGTGGAGCATGTTGATCTCCTCGACCTTGACCTCATGGATTCAGTCTTGTTCCAACAGATGAACACAGATGTCTTTTGGGAGATTGCCCCGGATGGAATCGGAGGTATGAAATTTGTGCCAAAAGAATACTTCATCAACTTATTCAATTCGACCATCATGAACCTGAGAGACCTACCAGTCTTTGGTACCACAGGTGTGTTATTGGATAAATCCGTAAGTGCAGACACAAACCGGTCTCCCTAGATCCACCTGGATCTAGAACAAAACAAGACAGAATAATACTCTTTCCCTAGATTTTGACTCTTGAATTAACTAGGAGGCAAGAATCATGAACATACCTTATGATCACTTCCTTTGGTCTTTGTTGTTCCAATTTCACTCCAATGCTCTTGCGCAGTCAAGACCAGGACAGCTCAAACCAATTGAAGTGAAAACAACTTAATATATTCAACAGTTAATCTATGTATATGATCAAGGAGTTATACAATAAAGTAGACTTAGCTTTATGGGAAAGAGACATATTATTGTATCATATTGATGGAAAGCAAAGATTACAACCTGAGCCTTGATGTTCCAAACCTCCTTTCGATGGCCCTTGGCTCTGACACACACACTTTCTCACTTGCATGAAGAAGATCAACCACTTTTGATAACCTTGCTGGAGTTCTTAGATGCTGTAGCATCAGTCCTTCACACAATCTTTCACTAATTCTCCAATATCTTCTTATTTACAAATAGTTACTTGGATAAGAATGATCCTAAAATATCAGGAAATCCAGTACTTAGATAACCATTTGAATTCCATCTCATCCTTCTAGAAGATTCCCTTCTAGAAGCTTCGAGAATTCATCCTTTTTCCTTTGTTTAGAAAGTGTTCGCACCCTAGCAATTAGACACAGTGCGAACTTCTCGCACCCTGGCTTAAGGTAGCCTGCGAGAATCATGCATTCTTGCAGGAAAATGTATTGGTAGCCTGCGAACATTCCTTAAAAATGTGATTTCTGGAAAGAGATGAAGGTAACTTTTCTCTGGAGAAAGTTCTAATGAAGAGACTGAGTACACCATCATCAATACATCATCATGACGACAAAAATCATGGGTAACAGAATTCCCCCCAAAGTCTGAGATTGGAACCAGTGACAGTCGATAGACTTTGTAAGCTACATGTGTGTGTCGAGAACCAGCAGCACATCTAATCGGAAACCTACAAACAATCAAGCATCTGCAGAGTATCATATATATCAATTCTGAGGTAGGCATTCCCATACTCATATCACATACTGACGCCATTGTAGACATGGGTCATGGCCACCAATCATACACTGTGGATCCATGCCGTCAAAACATAGCATAGCCACCTAAATACACTGTGGATCTATGCAAGAAATTTCAAATCAAGATGACATAACCACGAAACATACACAGTGGATCTATGTGTCGCAAATTATACATACTCCATCGCAACCTGGATCACAAAGATAATATCCAGGGTCTTCAATCTCGTCGCCCAAAGTNTGATTATTGGTCATTGATGAAACCATTAACAAGTGTGAGGGAAATCACCATTGATGTTAATGACTCCCAAGGTACTATAGTACAATCCATCGAATGTGAATGAATGAGTTGATGTCGAACACCCGATGGAATCTTTCAATTAGGAGTCAATGATGTAAACCCACTGTCGAAAGCGAGGAAACCTGTCATTGAGGCATGCAAGTTCCAAGGTACTAAATAATTTCTAAGTCTTGATTCCGGATAATGAGTTGAATTCAACGGAACAAAACTTGTCACAGGAGGGCCTTAATGTATCCCTCATCAATGACACGAAATAAGTAACAGAGTTTGAAGGTGAAACAGAGCATGTTGCAAATTAGACTGGACACAGGGAAGGCCGACACGGAGAGAATGGATAACTGCAGATGGCCGACTCAATATAGGTTTCTTATAGACTTCTCTTGAACATATGAATGACACGACCAATGATTTGGCAGCATTGACTCAACGACGACACATGAAATGACCTTGTAATCAATCAAAAGAGAGACAAATGGATTTCCCAAACCTGGATCAAATGATGAATAGGGGGTGTCATGTTCAAGAGCGACACTTACTGCCAATCTATACGAAGATAAAACATATCCCTTTCCCAAATTTTCCCCCACCATTTCTGGCAAGTACCTCTTTATTTTTATGCAAGCTTGAAGAGGATCACATATGCTTGTTGATATAATCTCACCCTTCGGATGAGTCCCTCAGAGTATTTTTAACGAACCCTAAGAAGGAGTGGTTCGGTCCCATCACGGGTCTGTTAATGTTTGTTTAACGAGTCCAGAGATAGTAAACTCGAAGGTTTTTCAAGATTATAGAGTTTGGAAAAACACTTAAAAGAGAACTCTCTCAGTTCCTTTTTCATAAATAGTTTGTATGAGACCGAAAAAGAGATAAATTATCGCTCACCAGACATGTACTTCAAATAATTTATCGAGCGTGAGAATAGCAAGGTCGCTCGGCGATCTTTTCATATTTAGAGAGTCTGAAAAGAGCTTAAAGAGGACTCCGGGGGGGTTCCTTTTTCGTATAACCTTGTTGAGCCTGAAAAAGTGATAAAACTATACTCGATCACGTTCTCTTGTATTTATGAGCATAAGAACAGACAAAAACGATGCTCGAGGTTTTATGTAAAAACCCTAAAAACAATCAAAACACGCCATACAAAGAAAAATATGTCCATACCCGTGTGTTTAGTTACCAACGTCATCACACCTGCAAGTCATTCCACTCATCTTGATATTAGTGATTAGGTTTTAATCCATAGATAAGCATAAAAACCCAAAATGACATAGTAAAAAGTAAATTAAATGAGTAAAGAATCATTTTTACCATATCATTTCACATTTTCACCATTGAGCTCCAAAACCCCCTTTTTACCCTCCGAATTTGGCGTCAATTTTCGGGAGCTACAAGAGATCATTCGACGAGCCGTCTGTAGTATTAAGGTAAGCTCTTCATGCTTGACATTTTCATGGTTTAAATTCTTGATTTCATTGGTTAGTTTTTCATTTTCAAGTTGGTTTTTGAACCCTACATGCGCATAGGCATTCTCGCAGGCAGCCCATACGAGACCTGCGAGAACGATGCATTCTCACAAGTGAGCCTTGAGCCACCTGTGAGGTGTTCGCACTGTGCAAATGAGGCACCTGCGAGAACCACAATCTCAAAAAAAAAATTAAATTTTTTGCCAATGAAAAAGATCCAGATCATGAATAAAATCATTAATCCTCCTTTTATGTCCTTTGTGTAGGTAAATAGCCACAAACATGGTGCTTGAGTGGTGAGAACGAGAACATGAAGAGGATAATGAAAATGTTGAGAATCATCCTCCCACTATAGCTACATTGAGAGATTGTGGGCTCTTAAAATACTTTCGCATCCCGGGCATGAGGGCCCAGGTCAGACTACTGGAGTATCTAGTGTGTATGTGGGACCCAGATCAGCAGGTTTTCAATGTAGGAGCTCATACTTTGTCCATAGACATTGAGGACATATACTTTTTGACTGNTGACCGGTAGTAGAGGTGGTGGGCTCAAGATGAGTGAATACTGCAATCAATACTGTGTACCAGAGGCTGAGAGGAAAAAGGGAAAATTTGTTATCTGGGGGGTACAAGACTTGACCCTCCGCACCATCCTTTTTACTATATCTCGGATGGCCAGGAGTTCTTCTCCTCATATGGCATTGCAGAGCTACTTCCACTACGCCATCGAGTGTACTAAGCCTCGAGTATTTAACTGGGCCGATGTTGTGCTTCGCAGTATCAAATGGAAACTAACTAAATGCAGACGAGGTGAATTGAAACAATTTGGGTATGGATCTTTACTAGTGTCCTTCTGTTGGAGCCGGAGGTCACTCTTGGATTGCTTGCAGGAGCAGAGCCCGACACCCATCAGTTTAATGTCACGATTTGTTTAAAGGGGTGATCAAATGGAGGAAAATTCAGAACAATATCGTCTCAACTCAGAAGCTAGGCTAGGCATGCATGGATGAATGAGGTCTTGATAAACTTCAAACAGTGAGTTGCAATAAAGGGTGATTAGGTGGAAGACTTTCATGAGAAGAGTGCGAAGGTCTATCATAAACATTAGGTTCGTAACAGACTGGAGAAGAAAGCATCCGAACACAAAATCCTTTTATATTCAAACACAGAAGACCAGAGAATACAATAATGTCACAACAAATCCTTTATCATAACAAAATTGCAACAATCCACGCGAATCCTTCGACTGTGAACTCCCTGGCATGAGATGAAACAAGGATGAAAGAGGAGAACTATTTGTCATAAACCAAGAAATCTCAAACACAGAGGCATAACCAGGAAACCAGAATATTTGCTGAAACTTTACAATCGGGAGCTTAGCTCTACCATCGATAAATACAAAAATGGTGAAAACGCCTTCATATACTCAAACTAACAAAAGCAACAAAATCGAGACGTAGCATTAAAAGCTTTGCGTCTGCATGGCTTCTGACAATCTACAGCCACAATATTTGAATGGTCGTCCAACTTATGGCAGACGTGATCGATCTTCTGACAGTTTCATCGGTGAATCGATGTGCCTTTAATTCATTGCCATACTTTCCCATTATGGCAGAGGCGATGTCTAACCACCACCAACTACTTCAATAACTGCTTTCTTGGGATTGAGGACAATCTGGCCAACTCAGCACTTTGGTACGTGGCAGACTCCTCACGCTGCCATCTGGGATAACTGAATGGCTTGATGGGTAGGCATGGAGGCCAGCGCGGAGAATGGGGCACATGATAGGAGTGATGGCATCGGATTATGAGGGCGTGGAATAAGTGGCGAGGTGTGAGAAGGGTGACAAAGGACGGTTCATGGCGGAAGACATCAGGTGGAAGGGGGGTGAAATGAGAGATCATGAACTCGCTTTTTGGTGAGAGGTCGATGGGGAAAGGAGCAGGACACATGGCAAACAACAAGTGGATGATGAGAAGGAAGGTGGATCAAGCAGACCAAAGAGTGGAGGTGTATGGGTGACACATGGCAGTAGGAGAAAGGTGGTTCTAGAAGATGACAAGACAGGAGAAGGGCCCACGCTGGCTAAACACAAAGCGGCTGAGAAGGATGGGGCTGCATGAGTGTCGTTGATCCAGGCGCTAAGATCTCGGCTGTCGGAA
>JASDQU010028643.1:4859-15482 GCA_032191745.1 Picea mariana
TCCTTTGTCACCAGTAGGAGCTGAAGTTGTCTGAGCAGGTTTGGGACCCTTATGTTGTTTGTTGTTGTAGCGAGGATGTTTCTTCTTGGGAT
Organism: Picea mariana; assembly: GCA_032191745.1. Lineage (NCBI taxonomy): Eukaryota > Viridiplantae > Streptophyta > Pinopsida > Pinales > Pinaceae > Picea > Picea mariana. The sequence goes on from JASDQU010028643.1 coordinate 4,952, forward strand.
ACTTTGGTTTATCTTTCTGTTGGGCAACTAAGGCTTTGTTGGAGGGACCTATAGTGTTGATCACTCCAAATTGTACAAGCTTATCTTCCTCTCAAATCAAAGAAGCACAAAAGGAATCAAGACTAGGTTTTTCATAAGCTTCTTCCCCTAGAGCCTCTCGCATGGCATAAAAGGTAGATACAAACACAGAATATGCACTACCTAGCTTAGAAAGAACAAGATAGATGCAATGCTCTTCCTCCATATTTATCTTACATTCTTCACATAAAATTCTGAGTGTTTCAAACCTAGAAAGATAGTCTCCAAGGCAAGAAAAATCATTTGGACTCAAGGTCAGTATTGGATTTTCTAACTATTGTGCTCGAATAATATTGAGTTTACCAAACACAAATTCAATCGTGTCTGAAGCTTCTTTGGGGTCATCAATATCTTGAAGGTGGTACCTTAAATCAGGAGAGATGAAAATTTCGATTAGTCCACGTGCTTCGTCATTCCTATTATCCCATTTGGATTTCTTATCAGCATCAGTGGGTGCTTTTTCCTTTCCCAAGGTAATCTGGTACAAGACTTTAATTCTTAATAAATCTTCCATATGAAATTTCCATTGGAAGTAGTTGTTGCTGGTAAGCAAGATAGTATTTGTAGAAGCCATATTAAATATACAGATAATGTGGATTTAAAAACTAAAACTGATGATCTGGATGGAAAGAGCTTGAAAAGTTACGCGGTTTTAAAAAAAATGACACTGAAAACGGACTTCCGATGTTAGAGTTATGCCATTTTTAAGAAAGGCACAATTGGTAACCAAATGACCATGCGATTGTGTAAGTTGCTTTATGAAGTGACCCACTTTTATAAAGAGAAGTGGGGATCACTTTTACAATGAAGTTATTTTATAACAGAAAAGTTGCATGCAAAATAAATAACTCTAAAATAAAATATTAAAGCTACTTATAGTCATTCACTTTAATACTTGAAGTGAAATACACTTTACAATTTTAGCATGAACTTTTTCAAAAAGGTAACAAAAGAGAGACTTGAACTCAAGACCTCTTACTTAATAAGGCGACTTTTAACCAAATGATCTAGCAAAACATATTGTAATGTTCAGAAGGAGGATTAAGGTTGTTGTTGTTGTTGTTGAAGACGGCCTTAGAGAGCGTGCTAAAAAAAACTCTTTTCACACAAGAAAAAAATTTCGCTTCTTGATGACAACAAGGGTTAGATCTCGGTTAGCTTACCCAGAAGATGCACCTTTTCCTATCTCTTTCTGATTTGTCGAGATTGCATAGGGAATGGGGCAAAGAGAATACGTATATATAAAAGAGTAGCAACCTAGAAATAAATAAAACAAAACTGAAATAAAACCAAAATACTACTCTGCAAAAGTTTTAAAAAATGTGTATTCAAGCTTTATACCTTCGGATCTGACTGTAATGGCCGTATCTTGGGAAAACGGAAACCTTTTCAAGTGAAAGGAAAAGTGTTCATGACTGAAACAAGTGCTCTGGACGCAATGGAATAGTCCTCTCAACCCAGAAATGTATGGAAATGACAGAAAGTGGAGATGAGGCAACTCATCTTCACGATCTCGATCTTCAACAGGAGTGGGTCTTCAAACAGGATCTGATACCATGTTTGACAACACAGGTATTCCAAAAGAGGATGAACACCTTCAGTAACCACTCACATAATCAGATCAAAGATCAACACAGTGATGTTTTCACATGGTAAAACCCCTATGGGGAAACATCCACGGCCCCAGCCAACGCGGCCACTTGGAGTAGTTTATTAATGCAAAGAAAAAGATTACAGAGATATTTTACAAGAGAGTTTCTCACAATCGATCATCGAAAAATGACCCTCCATGCTCTTTAAATAGAGATCATGGACCAATCGGGTGTTAAGCCATGGATCAATGGTCATTAAGATCGAGGAGAGTATGAACCGTCAGATCACTCTATGTCGGGAACATATCGTGACTGTCGGATTTCCTAACTACAAATGCATACTAAAGAAACACACTAGAAAGAACACTTTTACCTAATGACACAATAGACCAAGTAGATATTACTAACTCCTAAGTGTCTAAATATACTAACAGTTTTGGCCTTCAACACTTTGTTTTCTAAGGATTGATGATGTTTTGTTTGGATTTTTGACATCTAYTTTCCTTGCTTTCAGTCACTCTTCTTCCCTAAGATTTGGAGTTGATCTAATGMTTTCTCTCTTATCTGATTGACTRAAAGTTGTGGCAAGGAAAATCAGAGATCTATGAACCATTCCATTTGATATTTGAGGTATTTTCTCCAAGCATTTCCTCCTGTCTGGATTTGGTTTTATTTTTCTTGTTTGATCACAACGAGGGTGTGTTTTTTGTTTATATGAAGTTTTATTTTGGTTGCTTAAATCTCTCAGATCTTGACGTTTGATTAAGATAGGAAGCTTTACATCAAACTGATTATCAGTCACATATAAACATTTTAGCATTGTATCAGATTTTGGATTGAGGACTATTGCATGAGGTCATTGCATCTTAGTGTTTGAAAGTGAAAGGAAAATCCTTCTCCTTCCCTTAAATAGACATTCATTGAAAGAAAAGATTGCTTATCATTTCTTATGCATGTTTTGGGAATTGAGTCATAATATCATCGGGTTTCACTCTCATACACCTCTGAGTAAACAACAGCCACTAAAATCAACGCAAAAATAAAATTTATTTGACTTTTTTACATTTTTGTTAAGCAAACCTACATTAGCTTAAGGTGTAGGGATTTGGAATAGGTTGAAAGGATAAATTCCCAAAGATGTCAAACAAACATTAGCATATTTTGATAGGGAGAGAAAATCCAATTGTCGTATAGGCTTTCTGGGATCCCCCTCTCACACAAGGGTCATTCACGAGGTCGCATTCGGGAGAGTTACGGAGATTATCTCTCTGTGGTTCAATCGTTCATAGTAGTTAGATCGTATATTAGGGATTCTTCTTGAGGTTCAACTGTCTTCATTTGGTCTCGGTGCTTCATGAATTCTAAATTCATTCAGGGTCCTCTGGAGTTCTATCGGTCCATTTGTCCTCAGTTCTCTCGAAGGATTTCAGACTTGTTATCCTGCCCATACATTTGGACTGGAATTTTGACTGTACCCACCCAGGGGTTGATTGCGAGTTGGTGACCTTAGTAGCCATAATCTTCAGGGTTTTACATGAGGTGACGGTGAAGGGAAGTCTCACTATACCTGGAACAGACATTGGTCAAACTCACTCGGGCTCCTTGGAGGGTAAATCCACATTTACTGCGTGGAATCTTGCACCAAGGCGTAAGTCCATTAAGCAGGTCACCAACATAACTGATCCACCTGCTCTATCCCCACCCCTTCCTATATTGATCTCACGATGTTGGATTTCATCACCAACTAGTGGTTTCATTCTGGGAATTATTGTTTGATTATTTGCCTCTCAGATTCATAGCGTGTGTTGTTTGTTTTACTTAGTAGACCTTAGGTCAAGTCAATGTTAATGGCATCAACTCCTGAGAGTACCAATGGAGGAACCCCTTTTCTCGGGGAGCCTTACACCTTTCCTTCTTTTGGAAACTATGTTCCTCCGTACATTGCCACACTGAATTTTCTGGGACTCACCATCGGATTACCGGTTTGGTTGTTCCCCACTCTGGTGATCTTGAATCCTCCCAGTGCTTCAAATGCACCTAATACTTTAGATGTCAGTACACCACCCACACATCAACTTCATGTCGAATTTTTTCCTTCTTCACCCATTAAGTCTCCTTCCCTTTCTCCTTATTCACCTAGTGAAAGCTCTAAAGCAAGTAGCCAGGTTGATAAGAAGAAGAAGAAATGGAAAGAGAAGAAGAAGAAGAAGAAGAGCCAGAAAGGGACCAAGCGTCCAACTACATCAGATGTTGGATCTAAGCAACCAACTATTGTTAATAGTACTGGGAGTGTTGATGAGGTCAACAAGATTAAAATGAAGAATCTGAAACCCAAATTCCCTTGCAGTCTTTGTAAGGGTGACCACTTTCTGAGGGATTGCCCTGGTATTCCCAAGGTCTTAGAAGTGTGGTCCTCCATATCAACAGCCTCTGCTAGACCTGTTGGTGACACCCCGTCAACTAGTGACATTAAGGTTGGTAAGAAGAAGACAACTGTCAAATTTCCTTGTATGTTATGTGAAGGTGATCATTATTCTCACCTTTGTCCTCGTATGAACGAGGCTTCTTCTCTTTTGGAAAAGCTTCAACTTCCAACTGGTTATTGTAAGATTTCCCCCAACCCATCGTTAGTTGATGGAATGGTCAATCTGGTTCCATCCCTGGTCAGTCTGGTTGATCAGGTGGTCAATCTAGTTTCATCTTCGGTTGAACCACTAACCCAAGTAGTTGATCCAGTGCCATCATCGATAAGCCCCACTTTTAATCTGAAAAGTGAGACCCAAGTGCCTGAGACAGTCTCGTCGTCGATCAACCCCACTCTTCATCAAAAGAGTGAAACCAAAGTGGTCGGTCTGGTTCCCCCATCAGTCGATCCCACTCCTCCATTAAGGAGTGCCAAAGTGGTTTCTCTGTTTACTTCATCGATCAATCCCACTCTTCCTCTGAAGAGTGCCAAAGTGGTCGATTTGGTTCTGCCATCATTTGATCCCACTCCTCCTTTGAGGAGTGCCAAAGTGACTGATCCAGTCCCTTCCTTGGTCAGTCCCACCCTTCATCCGAAGAGTGCCAAAGTGGTTTCTCCGATTACATCATCGGTCAATTCCACTCTTCATCTGAAGAGTGATAAGGTGGTTGATTTGATCCCATCATCGGTAGATCCTACTCTCCCTATAGAGAGTATACTTGATATTGCCCATGTTTTTATCATTGATACAAAATCTACCATGTTGGGGGGCATTCCTCCTTTTCCCGTGAAACCCCCTCCAAGTAATGAGGCCATCCTTTTTTATTGGGGTGCGCTAATTGGACCTCATCTTCCCTCTCACATTCCTTTCTATATTACAGTACAATTTTGTGGTCGGGACGTTCCTCAGACGCTAATATATGAAGGTGCGTCCGTTAGTATTTTGTCCTCTACTGCTTGGAAATCTTTGGGTTATCCTCAGCTTGTGTCGGTTACACAAACTCTATTCGCTTTTAACAGAAGAACCAGTCACCCTTTAGGGATCCTTCCTCAGTTTCCCGTAACTTTGGGAGGGAAAAATGTCTTTATTGATGTTATGGTAGTTCGAAACCCCTTGGATTTCGATTTACTCCTTGGGCGACATTATGTCTATGCCATGAAAGATATTGTGTCCACTTTTTTCCGTGTAATATCTTTCCCTCATGATGGAAGAATGGTGACTATTGATCAACTTTCGTTCATTGGCCCTAACTTGACCATCAACCCAATGACCTCCCTCAATGGTTCTTATATGCAGTCGGTATCACCCCTACCACAGGTCAATTATGTAGCGTTGTCTTCCATGAATTCAACTTCTGATGACTTAGATCCAGTCATTGACATGGTGATCTCTTCGATAGGGATATTGGAGCATGATCTCCTTACCCCTATCCCAGACCTCGACATGTGTTCCTTCCAAAGTGATTTTCTTCCATCTAGTGAAGATCGCTTGGAATCCATGACCGGTTTTTGTCCCTTGACATGGTGTCCTTCCAGAGCATTATCCTCTTAGAAGCCATGATCAAGAAAATGTCATGAGCACATTTTTCCTCTCTGTGGCAAGCTCGTTAAAAAATGAAACAGAAGCTATGAGCATAGTTTTTCCTCTGTGTGTCAAGCTCGTTAAAAAATTAAACAAAGGTCATGAGCATAGTTATTTTCCTGTGTCAAGCTCGTTAAAAAATGAAACAATCACCTCTCCTGTCAGGTTGAGTCTTTCGCTAGATCTTGTAGATGTCGAGAAGAGTCTTTCGTTAGGTCTCATTTTTGAACCTTCATTTCATCCACCTGTATCCTTTTTCTCCCTCTTGTATAGAAATTGGTGACAACCTCAAAGTTGGTGAATGAATTGAATCTTGGGGGGAATGTCTCTAGCCTTTGATGATCATTCTGGAGTTAAGCCACTAGCTTTCAAGCTGGGGGCAGCATACTGATCTTAGTCTTTGTTCTTTCTCGCGCTCATAAAAACATGAGAATGTAACCGAACAACCTTTTATCTCCTTTTCAGGCTCGCATGGATATATGAAAAAGGAACCCCTTGGAGTCTCCTTTAAGCTCTTTTCAAACTCTCTAAACATGAAAAGATTGTCGAGTGATCTTGTTTCCTTTCCCACTCGTTAAAAGGTTTGAAAGGGCATCTTTTGAGTAATAATTTATCTCTTTTTTGTCCTCGCAAGACTAAAATTACGAAAAAGGACAACATTGGAGTCATATTTAAGTCATTTTCAGTCTCTCTAACTATGAAAAACCACTGAGTTTACCTTCTCTGGACTCGTTAAACAATCATACATTGAAGGGCCCATACAGGACCGAACCCTTACTTCTTCCAGTTCGTTAAACAAAGGAAGAGGAACTTACCAAAGGTAAGTTATATCGAGCATGTGTTACCCTCCTTGAGCTCGTTAAATTAAAAAGAGGTACTCATCTATCTGGATGGGGGAAAAATTGAAGGAAGCAATCCAAGCAGTTTTTGAGAACATTTCCAGTAACTCTTACAGTCGCCCTTTAACATGACATTTTATCTTTTCACGCATTTTTCCGCTGAACCTATGCACTAAACCAATCCTTTGATTTTCCTTACTCCTTTGGGTCACCCGATGAAAGTCAAAGTATCCACTGCATTATCAAGTTTTGGTCCATGTCAAGTTTTTGATGTCATGCCTCAGTGTTCAAGGGAAGTTTCTGCCTCAAAAGTCAACCATCACAAGTTCTTGTTTCAATACCCGTGTCATTCCATGTTAATTTGATCCACCAATTACATATTTGTGTCAGTTTCATGTCGTTGATGGGGGATACACCAAGGCCCTCCTTCAATGAGTCTATTATTGTCGACTTCAGCACATTATCTGAGAACTAGACTTAGAAACCAGTTAGTACCTTGGAACCTGCATGCCTTAATGGCATGCCTCCTCACGTCCGACAGTGAGTTTACATCATTGACCTCAGATCGGATGATTCCAAAGATGTTTGACTTCAGATCATCCATTCACATTCGTTGGAATATACTAGATTACCTTGGGAATCATTGACATCAATGGTGATTTCCCTCGCGCTTGTTAATGGTTTACCTCATTGATTGGTAATCAAGTGGTTTCTGCCATGGTCGACATCAAGACATCTATTCACATGGTTAAATTCGTACTACATCAGAATCGGTAAGAAGACCCTGGGTTGAGTCATCACTCTTATATGTAGTTTTCCTAGGTTGCAACGGAGTTTCTTTTGAACATTGACACATATAATGTCACATAGATCCACTTTGTATTGGTCATGGCTATGTCTTGTCATCTCGTAGATCCACTATGTATTCTTTGTGGCTACGATCAGTTCATGTAATAGGAGTGTAGATCCACATTGTATCTTCAGTGGCTATACTTATTTGTCAATATAATAATGGATCCACAGTGTATTTTATGGTGGCCATACCTTGAAAGTCTTTATCACTCAAGCATAGGTATGCATGCCTTGGGTTTGAAACATGTCATAATATTTGTTTGATGGTTGTGTGCAGCTTCTATCAGGTTCTCTGAGTCCGTACCCTTGCTTGAAAAAGTCTACAAAGTACTTCAGTCATTAGTTCTCGTCTTCTAACTTCACACTTTGGGGGGAAATCTGTTACACATCAAAATTACTCATTACAATGATAGCCTAGTGTCGTCATTACCAAATGTCGTAAGTGTCGCATTTCTCCCACAAGTGTCGTAAAATCATATTGTCATCTTGCCTATGTCATGTCTCGGACGACATTATCAAGAACACTTGCAAGACACCTCAAAAGAATGGTTTTGAAGAGGAGAAGTCATTTGACAAAGAGTACAAGTCTTTTGCCATGGAAAAATCCACTTAAAAATCAATTTTGGAAGACAACGCTCCCCTATACACTGTCAGGGAGTGCCAATGCTCTGTGACCTCTTTTGGGGGAGCGTTCCAATGCTCTGTGCCCCATTCTGAGGGAGCGCTGACCTTTTTTTAGCGAACTTTTGGATTGTTGAGAGAAATCAGGAAAGAATCCCTTCATATCTGGAGTTGGATGGATTCGGATCTGAGGTCAAGGCTCGATATTGGGGAAGATCCACAACTAAAGGATAAGAATCCTCAACTTATCCCAAGAATCTCTTAAGTGGTTAGGCCTTTCCAAGCCTATATAAGGAGGCCTCTTCATGGTGAAAGAGGAGACATTGTGAAGCATCAAACTTATGATCTCATAAGGGAGATATCATTGAAGCATCAGCATTCTGTGTGTGTATTATTTGAGCAAGGGTCTGGAAAAAGAGAGCTTGGTGAAGTTGTTGCACCTACATCCATGGTTGTAAGAATTTCACTTTGTTTTCATTAATATAAATCTATGCTTGGCCTGTTTCCTTTAAATTTTGTGTACGTTTCATGAACTTGTTTCTGTTATAGATCCATTATGAAGCTAATCATAGTAGAGTAGGAAGTTTCATTGTTGTTTCTCATTGTATTACAGGACCTTCTAAATAACTTGGAGATCAAGATCAGCTTGGATCGAGCAAAGACAAACGTCAGTAAAAATGTATTTACCCTTCTCCCTTCTTCTTCTTTGGATAGTTTAGCTTCATGAAAATAAAAGTCAGTGTCCACAATAGCACTTTTCTATCTTGGTCATAGGGGTCTACTATCCAAGAGAGAATCCACTTGTCCGCAGGGGGATTTCTTTGTAACACCAGCCAACAACTCCAAGTTGACCATGAAGAGACTTCTAATAAGCTCAAGAAGGTACCAATACTCTTGCAATACATTAGGGTCATAAAAAGGGAGCTGAAATCAGAAGCCTCAGTTGTCAACATCATTGATCCACAGAAGTAAAGAGAATGAAGTCTCAAGTTTTGAATTTTTTGAGTATGTTTCAGTTGCATGAGGACATGTAATGATTTTGGCATGGGGGAATGTTGAGCCTCTAAATTGACATCCCCATTACCATATTATACCCCTCATTTATACCTTTTTGGCCTACCTAATCTTGGATTAATGATAAAGAACCCTACCTACAGTCACTAACAAGGTCATAAGGTAAATTATAATTGAATTCATGCATTTTGTGGTTTGTTAAGCTAGGAGACTAAATATTTCATGTACTAATGTTTAAAATTTCCATATGTATCCTTTGACCTTTGGATGAGTCCAACACTTCTATGTCAGCTTATCCATCTGGTACTTATGTGTCAGATTGCCCACTGTCTGAATCTGGTACCAAGTTCACCTTTTGTTCAAATCTGGTACCCACATATCATTCACTATCATGATCCGATACCAACGACCGCAGAGTGTTCTAGTTCAGTACCAACCAATTGCGTACTATTCAGATCCGATACTATCTACCAAATCCCACCTGTCATGATCTGGTACCAATACAGGAAACAAAGTATGCTAAGTTTGGCTCCAGATCGTGCCTAAGATAATTGTTGATTGTTTATGAAATCATCAAAATTATAGCAAGACTATGTTAAGCTATTTTGTTTATTGCTTCATCCTCATACACTTCATGTCATGAGGATGAATCTTAAAATATGTAACCAAATATAAATTTGACAATTGTTGATCTGCTAAAGATTTCACCTCCTTGTGGTTCACGACTAAGATTTTTTAAATAGTCATGGAAAGGATGGTGGAAGTAGTAGAGAGATAGCATAACATAGCATGTGAAGAAGTGTTACATATTGTAGAACATATCCTGAGTTGAATTTTAATAGAAGGATGTCATTTGTTTTCATGTCTTGATCATTTATGAATCAATGTGAGTTGAGTTGTTAGTATAGTTTCATGTTTTGAGGTTTGAGTAAGAGTGATGTGTGAATTGAAGGCCAACTTACTGTAGACTCCAGTCGCTTATCTGTTGAAGCAGAAAGGGCCCACTGCCCAATAAAGGTCAGCATCCTTATAGATTAGTGTTAGCATTTGATTTCAATAGTATAACTGTTAGACTAGCTGAAGCTTTGATTCTTTCAAATGAAAGCAGTATAGTTCAATTTAGGATTTCGATTATATGATTGCTTAGAGATCTTTATTTACTATGTTTTGCATATGCCCTGTTTCTATTCTTATGAATTTGATTTTGCTTAATAGACATGGATGTTAGCAGCAGTAGTCAAACATATTTGGAAAAGAACTAGTGAAGTTCACAATAGAATATTGTGAACCACAACATATTCAATATACTAGATATTGAACTACCTATGATATGCCTTGATGATTGATGTGTGATTTCCTTTTCAGAAGTGTGATTGCATAGTTAGCTTTATGGGTCAGATAACAGAGTTGATTTTTCAAAGAACTCGATCTCATATTTGCATGTACCCCAATGGAGTAGATAGCCTCTCTGTGAAAGACAACCAAAGTG